>JAVQJG010256049.1:0-25454 GCA_036024015.1 Craterocephalus amniculus | reverse complement strand
CCTGGTTAATTTTTGGAAGGTCCAGACTCCGATCAGCCAGTAATAGCGTTCCCCTAGTGATCCGGAGTCAAATTATGAAAGTTAAACCCCTTAGCGAAGAAAAAGCGTCACACAAAAGCAAAAAAAAAAAATAGCCGCTATCGCTAACTAAGCTAGCCGGACGTGAAATCGGGTATAGTCCCTTTTAAGCTGATTTTTATGTGGGGGAGTGGGTGTCTCACAGCAGCAAATGTGCATATTTTGTCTTGGTATGCTTCGTTCTTATTCCATGTTTCCTGTCAAACATGTTTTCAGTCCATTGGTTTGGATAGTTTTTGGTTTTTTTGGGTCATGTGCACCAAGGTTCAGTTCCTCTTTCTTTACGTAGCCTCTTAATCTGTTTCCTATCTGATGGAGTTGGATACACAACGGAATATTTGTTTGCAATGTAAGTTTTGTTGTGTATCACGTTTATGGCTCCATGGATGGAAGTACAGACGTACTTTAGGAGTGATTTTAAGGAATGTGCAAGTCACCTTAAAATCAACAACGAAACATCCAATTCATATTAATTCCCATTTTTTTGCGTTGCCTCCCTTACTACTGTATAGTAAAAACCAATATTTCAGGAAGACACTGTGTTTTAGAGCTAGAAATTGATTAGATTAGATTTCTGTTTTCAAGAAACCAAACTATTCTTTCCACAACTGAAAACTGAAAAGTTTATTTAAATACAGTATCACAACTAGTAAAATGGAAATAAAATAAAATAATGTTAGAGCATTTCTTTTTTTTTTAATTTATTTATTTTTTTTATAAAGAAACCACACGCACACACTGTTGCATCTTGGTCTGTATATTGCAGTTTGCGTATCTGAGTATTTTCTTCAAATCACATCAACTCCCTCTTCATCAAGAATAAATGTACAAAGCTAAGTCATTTTTATTATTATTACCTGTTGCATACGTGACCTGTAATGAAAAAAGAACTTCCAGTGCACAAACTGAAAGGTTCTTTTACAAGACTTGCTATCATCCATTCCCGTTGGTTCATTCCACTAAAAGTGTGCATGATCGCCTCTTATATTTGGCTCCTTTAAACTCATAGACATGGAGATAATATTGTGCATCACTTAGTACAACTTGCTGATGCTCACAAAGTTTTGCATGTACTCATTTAATGAATTTATGGATGAATGATGCAACAAATAGTGACCAATCCTGGCTTCTTGACAGTAGTTTTGAAACATTTGCTAAGTCGTCAGTTTGTAAAATGAGCCTTTACATTTTTGGATAATAATAGATGTAAGTTTATCTCTTTTGTATAATCAAAACCTTTCTCTTAAAATTGCTTTGATACAATGAGTAACAGCTGAATGAAAACAGTTTGCCATGTGAGCTGGGAGGAAAAGCTTATTTCTCATAAAACTGGACAACAGGATGCGAGGGTTCCCACAGTGGGTCTAACACAATAAACTAAGGAAGAAGAGGGGGAACATTTGTATGTGTGTGAGCGTACGAGTGTGTTAGGGATCCTTACAGACCCCTGGCAGAGTGACTCTCTCTTCCTGTCTCCTTCCTGATTCCCTGCTCAGCATCCAGACGACAATAGGCATCCCACCATACTTGTTTGGATGGTTAATGGTCATGTTTATTTATTTTAATGCTGTCGTCATCTGAACATGTATCCAGAAATGACGGCCAGCCGGACTTATCTCACTTCAGACGCATGACAATGACTGACTCACATAAAAATGTAATTCTTGGATGTAAGACTTTAGAGAGGAGGATGATGCAGGTGTAGGAGAAAATGAGCCCAGCTGATCCACATTCCTTCCCTCTGCTGTGATTTATTCTTACCAGCTACTGAGATATTGGCTGTTGTTGGTGGTGGTGAGTCATTTCAGGAGCCCAACCAACTTGAGAAATGTCCTAATGTCGTTATGAGGATGTAATGAAGGGAAATATCCGGGTTTTCCAGAAAATATTACACTCATCCCAGGAGGTGCAGAGGTGATTGCATGGTCAGGCCCGAAACGCCAACAACAGCTTCACATGAGCAGATGATGCACATATTTGTTATTGCTGGCATCAGTCATTTGTTTTCTGGTTTGAATTTCTCTGCTACATTAAAGACTCATCAGTGATGTGTCCAATACCGATGGATTATTGAGCCTCCATCTTGCACCCTACTGGTACTGGGAGCTCTGTCCAGCCCGTAAAAGATAGTCTGATGCTTGACTCTTGTCTTATCTCTTGCTCTGTCCCTTCCTTTTTCTTTTTCTCTCTTCTTCTGATAATGTCTCGTGTGTGCAGAATCAGCCACTGTGTGTGTTGAAACGGCTTGATATCTGCCTGCTAGCGTGTGACGCAGTTCATAAAGCAGTTCATAAAACGCTGAGTTTTAAAGTTGGAAAGGGTATCTTTAAATAGTGTGGCTTTCTTGATTCAGCAGAACATCACAAAAAAAGCAGGTATTATGTAAAATTCCATCTTATTTAACATTTCACTCTTATCTGTGAGATTTTGTTGGTAGTAAACAGACGTTAGTCGTGACTGAGACCGTCCTGGTGAGCATGCAGCGTATCAGATGGCACAGTGTGATCATTGTGTATTATGACCCTCTTTTCATAGCTATGACTTTGCCAAGAGAGTGAATGTGTCCTTACACGTAACCATATGTGTACAAGAAGCCCGCCACCAATCATGTTTGTGTCTGCACCAACAGTAGCTTAAAGTCACTCGTATCTCTGCTATCTCAGTCTGTGCCTTGTTTTTATAGTAAACTATGACACAACTGTAGCCGTTTTGTAATGTGGGCTGCTAAACTCAACCTAGTTCTATTAACAAAAATGTGCATACTGTATCAGCAAATATGAACCGTATACAGCTGTTATACTGACAATGGAAAAGCTGTAACTCAGCTGCGGCTGAGTATGAAACATGAGTAAGAAGGAAGTGAAGTGCAGAAGGGTGCTACTGCACCTCCAAGGTGAGGCGTACGTGACTGTCCTCTTTGTTATGTATGGCTGGCATAGATGGGTCAAGGTCTGTTGTGTCGTGTGGGATTCTCCAATGTCGACCATCTATTATGAAACAGTAAGGTTTAGCAAAACCATCCATTCACAAGGTGCAGGAAAAATGTCAAAGAAAGCAAAAATTCACTCCTCTGGTTCCATCTTTTTAAAAGTAAAGGTTGGCTACCTTTATTTTTAGATTTGTATGGATTGCTAGACAGACAGATAGAGCTAAACCTTCCTTTCAATAGGAAATTGTTTACATGCATTTTTCATTTGATTAATGAAGAAGTCATAAGAAAGGTCCTCCACCCTTGAAGGCAGGGTGAGATCATCCTGCCTTTCCTAAAACCAGAATTCCCCTACAACCTAGTATCCTGGAAAGAGAGAAGAGGCATTTTTACAGAATTATTTGTCTTTTTAAATTAAAGTATGGGGATTCATTTTGATCAGATGACTAATTTGAGATATGTGATCGGATTAGACTTTGAGAAATTGACAGCCACTAGATTAGATTATGTCAAATATTTTGCACAAATTTTATCTAAACATTCAGGAAATTGGCAAATCAAATTAGGAATGTTTTGATTTCTCTCCATTACTGTCTGAAAGTTAATACAGGCTACAGGGGAAGATGGTAAAAAGTCAGTATATTGTGGACAGATGGAGTTAAAAGCTTGGACGACAGGTATACTAATAACCCAAGTTTAACACTACCAACAATGCGACCTGCATATTTTTACATCCCAAGTCTTATATGTAGATCACCAGTTATGGGCATGTTTGATAGCTTTAAAATAGAACATTTCTTTAAATACTGTCCCTAAACGCATCATTGATAGCCACAAATGAAGCACTGGAGCTGCAAACTTTTAGTCATCTACGGGAACACAGTGTCAAATTGTTGCACAGATTTTGATTTCAAGGAAAGAAAAGTTACATTAGACTTCCTGCTATTAAAGGAAAATGACAGCGTTCATCAAGAAAAGGAAGCGTATGGTTCATCAGAATGATCAATGAGATATTGAGAATAAAAACATTAAAGCTGTGACTGCCAGCTGCAGGAGAGCATATAGTCTGCAAGCGGAGAAAAGAGGCTAGAGGCGGGTCTACCCCTAAGAGGGACTGTGTATGAAACGGAGGACTCTCAAACACACACACAAACACATTCAGTCATTGCTCCACATACACAGGGTGTGAGGTGAAGCCTAGTCAGACCTCAGAGCCCAACGTGAGTCACAAGAGCAGTGGCGTTTCCCAGCGTCAGAGAGCCCCGACTTGGTCCTTTTACTCATGCTGTAGTCAGACTGAGACAGACTCTTTAACGGACGAAAGCCCCAGTCTGCTCTGCTCTCTATTCTCAGCAATAATGGGTGCCTGCTGCTTTGATAGGAAAGACAAGAAGTTAGGGAAGCTGAGTGTTTGGAAAAAGGTAAGTTTCTTTAATTATATGAAGAAGTTTGATTTTGAATTTCTTTTTTTGTGGGGAGTTTTAAGGAAGAACTTTTTCTCCTTTTTCTTTTTTTTAAACACCTAATGTTAAACTAAATGATTGATCTGTTTCTGCGATATTGAAATTGTTGATCAGAGAAGCAATTTACCCAAATGTTGGGGATCTTCAGATATTGTGGCTGTACTTTTACCAAAATGTCCATTTTCAAACCAAAAACAATGCTTTCTGTTAATTTATTTTCCATTTTATGAGCATTTTTTTAGTTTCATGCGCAGATGCCGTCATACCTGCATTTTCTATCTAAGAATTATTGCGCTTTTTGTCACACATTGTTTAGTTTAGATGTGTCCTTAACACAAAGTGTTATAATTGTGGCTGTGTAGTGGGGGAGGACGTTTATTTACTCCTTAACTCTGAGAACTGTGTATTCAATCCTCATCACGAATAGTTAAACCGTTACAGTTAGAAATAGTTAAGTGTTGTTTAAACTGAATAAAGGGGTTTAGTAAAATAAAATGTTTGAGATTAAGAGTGACAGGAAGCCCAGGCAGACTGTCAGGCAGCATATCCGAGCTGACACTTTTTGTTGGGGTTAAATATCTTGGGTGCAAGGGAAAAGTGGTGATAACGGGGTTCATTAAATTCAGTGGCTGTTTTTTATCAAACAGGCAAAAGAGAGAATTAGTTCTGAAAATCGTTTCTTGCTTTTTGCTTTCAAACCTACCTACCTACACACTCTGAGTTCATAGCTGCTAAACTGTTAAACTGCTAAACTCACAAAAAAAAAATCATCTGTTTCTGTGAAGGCTGTCGTATCAGTCCATTTATTTTGTCTTTATTTTGTCAACAATGGGGCGATTTTTACTGAAATATTTTACTCTACAGTGGGACTTTTAGACACAGTGAATAGACTGCCTCATTACAGGCAAAGAAGCATGAGTGAGAGGAAGTTAAATGTCATCTGGCCATTTCTAGGATGTTCACAGCTCTAACAGAATTACACACATTTCCCACAAAAGTAGGTTCCCCTGATCTCATCAGACTTCTGGCACTACCAGTCTTTGCCAATTTGCCAATGTTACCGTCTTGCGTCAAATGTTAAAGTAAAGGAGGGAAAAGACCAAGCACAGGATGTCTGTACTGTAGATGAAGAAATTAATGTGTAATGGAAAGTTTGAGAATTTTTAAGATATCCCGCTTCTTAGAAATGATTAACTTTAGGTAAGGCTTCTATGAGATGTTTTGAATAATTTAATCACATTTCTCTTTAAAGTTTTATGACTAATTGTTTAAATATATATAACACTATTTTTTTAATGTTTCAATATTTAATTTAAGAGTCAAGAATTTAAGATTTTAAAAGAGTCATGGCAAAGTTGTGTGATAGCTCAGCAGGCTTGATGTCCTTAGGTTTGTCTCCAGCAGAATGAGTATGGTGCACCCACTAGTGGCTCTGAGCAAAAATTCAGTCTCCTGCAAACAGCTGTTTCAAAGCACAGAAAAAAAACCTGCAAAATTTGAATTGAATATTTTTCTCATATATTTTCAGCTGATTCAGACTTTGGCACATTTTGTTCTGAAATAAGTGTTAAACACTATTTCAATCCAATCCAAGAAAGTCCATGTACTCAAACTGAAAAATATATTTATTTCTGATTCATTATCAGATCACATTTGCCGCAAATGAGCGGGACCAACGTAAAATAATGTGTTGCATAGTGCCCGGTCAGATAGTGGAAGCAGTGAGTGCATAAGCTCAGTCTCGTGTTCGAGGGAGACTCCGTGTCTGCCTCCCCCCTTACCTACCTGTCCGCCTGGCTGCCCTACACAGTGAGCTGTCCGATGGGATCACATTGAAGCAGAGGAGCTGGGCTTTATGTGCCCCCACCCCTCCCATATGAAATGCCACGGGCTCCATTCACCTTCCCTGCCTCTGTCACAGCAGCTCGCTGCTGGATCAATGCCACCCCAGTGAGCAGAAAGAGAGAGAGAGGGAGAGTGGTGGGGAAACATGAGAATAAAAGGTTAGGAGATATGGAGATGAAAGCAGGGAAATTAAAAGAACATGAAAGTATTGGAGGATGGGGAAAAATAAAGATAAAGAGGACAGAGAGGAAACTGTGTTATTAAATGACAAAGTGAGAAAGGGAAGAAGAGACACTCGTGAAGCTCTGAGGTTAATCTTCCTCTGGTGTCATGGTGTTAGTTGGCGATAAAAAGGCTTCCCCTCTGCTCCTCAACGCTTGCTGGCAGTAACGCACTTTTATTGAATAAAATAAACATCAGAGCATGACTGCGTAGAACACGCTTGTGACGCGTCAGCATCGGCGGTGCTTAACTGTAGATTATAACACTTTAAAGTTCCTGCTGTGCGTGTGTGTGTGTGTCCACCAAGATGTAAACTGAGGCATTTTTGCAGCCTGCAGGGAAGCACAGCTCTTCGACACTTTGCAAAGAGACATCCCCCGCTGTTATTTCTGGTTTCCTTATATATTATGCAGTGAGCCATTATATAAAGAGCAGCCTCCCCTCTCTCTTTTTTTTCCTCTTTTCTTGCTTTCCACCTCCTCGTTTCTGGTTCTTTCCCTCAGTGGGAGGATAATCCGGGAATCCTCTCGGGAAAGCTTTGATCTCCCACATATCTTCTGCAACTTGTACACATAACATCAGACCTAGAGGCTCTCTGAGAACTTCCTCTTACTGTTTCTGGTGGTTCTGATTCTGATGTGACAAGAGTTCAGTTTTCATTAGTAAAATATGAGAGCAAGCAATCCACAAAAAGAGCCTTGACTGAAATACAAAAGGTACTGATGTAACAGTATATCCCAGTCAGGTGGCCCCAGCCTTGTACATTGCAGCAGTAGCAGCGCCTGCTCCAAGGACAGCCCATTGATTGTGCCAGCCAGGCAGACAAACAGAGAGATTGATGACTGTGTTGGCAAGTGGCAGCCAGGAGAGAAATTGACACGTAAGTGGTGGAGAGTGAGGGATGGACGGAGTGGAGGGGGAGAGAGGGCGCATTTTCAGTGGATGCGAGCAGAGGCTGTGTGTGTGTGTGGCGTGTCCTCGTGACAGCTCAGCAGCTATAGCACATGCCTGCCTAGGAAGGGAAGGGGAAAGCCTCTCCTCCTTCCTCGCCTCCTCCCCGTTTTTTTCAAAAAACAAAAAGCGCTGCACTTGCCTTCTAATGCTGTTGCCATGGAGTTTGGGTGTTTTGCTAATTGGCACACACACACTCACTTGGCAGACAGAGAACCCGTGGGCTGATGTCCCCCAAATTGGGGAAGGATGCAATTATCTGCCATCCCTCTTTTTTTTCTTTGTCACCTTCTCTGCCCAGCATCCCAACTCTGCTTGTTAAAAATAGCTAACCACAGACACCCTGTCAGTATCCAATATTATTATGGGATGCGGATAATGAGCAGGCTTATGAGATTCCCACAATGGCTGCCGCACTTGGTTGTCGAGACACAACAGAAGACTCAAAAGAGGGAGTAGAAGAGGAGTAGTTGAAAATAGAGATAATGGCGGTGAACGCTCGCATTCTTCCAGACGTGCAGTTCTCAGTCCTTTTTGTTTTACTGAAGAGCAGAGGCGTTGTTTTACGTCTCAATGATACTCCTTCACAATGGCTGACTTCACAAAAATGGCTTTAGAAGTGAATTATATGGGCTGTTTATTAAAAAAAGTTGGATATGATCTGGGAAGAAGACAACAGATACAGAGTTGGAATAAATAAACATCACTGATGCCTTCCTTCAGAACATCATGCAGAGGTGCTAAGCTGTAATGAGAGCTTCCCTCTTCTCCCCATTTCTGTCAAATCATGTGTTCTGACTGGGGTGTGTTGCTGGGGCGAGCAAAATGTAGCAAGCAGAAAACGAAGAGACAGAGGTGGGAGGAAAAGAGGAAAAACATGGAGAGAGGGGGGGAGGAGGGGGAGTGAGAGCTATAGCAGTGAGAGCAGCGAAGCAAGATAAATCCAGTGGAGGAACCCCCCCTCCAGTCAGATGAAGATCGCTGCCTCCCTCCCTCCTCCTCTCGTCTCCATCGCTGTGTTTTTCCCCTCCTCCCTTCCCTGCTTCCTCTCCATTATTCATCAGTGCACTGAGAGTCCCCCAGCTCATAGCTCCAGCTGCTGCTCCAGCCGTTCCACCAAGCCCGCTGGATCTCCCGGACCGGCCGATGCGCCCCATTTTCAGCACACCCATACAGCCCTAAACCCAGCGAGCATGGAGCGTCAGAGCTGGTCCTTTTACGCAGCGCAGAGGGAGAGTTTGCCGTCATCCAGCTGCCCTCTTTGCTGCTGAGAAGAGAAAGACGAAAAGGAAAGGGGATTTTTTTTGGAGCTGAAAGAATCCTTTTCATCTTCCTCCTTTTCCTGTTGGATTACAGTTCTGGCTTTCTGTAGGGACGAAACAACGGGGTGCAAAATGCCTGAAGCCAATTACCTGCTGTCAGTGTCTTGGGGTTACATTAAGGTGTGTGGCGTTTACCTACGTAGCTTGTCGGGATACCGCACTCGTTCCATTGTACCTCTCTGTGCTGTGTCACTGTCTGTAAGAGGTCTCCTCATCAAAAAACTAATGTCTGCTACCTTTAAGGAGTCCTTTTGTTTTTGGGGGCATACTGCCCTAGTCTCAATGCACCAAAAGATATTTCCATCATCAGGGGAAGGGGTGGAGGGGGGTCTGACAGAATGGGTTTTTTGAGGCTCAGGCTCCATCTTGTCTGTTTGTGTGTGTGCTTGTGTGTGTGTGTGTGTGTGTGCGCATGCATCAGTCAGTCATAAACATCTGCTGCTGCAGTGCTCGGGTCCCCGTGTCCTGACAAATGCATCTGTTGATTGGATCAGTGTAATCAGTTTGAAAATGTTCCGAATGTATGGAAGATGTGTGGATGTTGTTACGCGAATCTTCGTTTGTCATTAAAATTCCTGCACAGTGACGTAAGCCTCATAGCCAAAGAGGCCATCCCCCCAAAAATGTGATTTTGGTGTAATAAAACTTAAAATTGCTTCCTGTGGGTAATTTAAGGGGTATTAAAAACTCCCCCCTGGTAACACAAATAATGATCTGGGTTGCAATTAAGTCCACAGTAAATGGAGGGGAAAAATACATTGTGTCCCCCACTGATTTATACACTGATGAAATAATAATCTTGACCAGACTGAGAACTGCATTTTCCATGGAATCTTGTATTATAATTTTTCTCCAGGTTTTCCCCATAAATGGAAAATGACAACATATTTCTCCCCCCCCCTTCTTGTTTCTCCTGCAGTTTAAGAGAATGTTGAATCGGGAGTTGACGCACCTATCCGAGATGAGTCGGTCTGGGAATCAGGTTTCTGAATTCATCTCCAACACCTTCTTAGGTAAATGTTCTCAGAAATCACACGAAAGATATTTTCATGCATTGACCCTATGATCCACCTTCATCAACTCGATGGTCACCAGTATATAAATGCAAATATCCAAGTGAAGTGGCACACAAAGATGCTGTGGTGCTTTGCTTTGCTGCAGTGTTTTGTAGAGGCTCAGTCTTTCTCATGCTGTTGAGCCATGCAAGTTGTTCTGGCAGGTTTTCCTGTGGGGGCGTACCAAGAAAAAAGAAACTGCGCCATGAAGATTTATCGAGATGTTTACAGGATCTGGATTAGAAGGTCTTAAAAAATGGCAAATTTTCGATTTCTCTGATTGAGAAAGACCAGTTATTTTGGTTAATTTTTAGAAAGGGCATTATGATGTAAGAAACTAGTTTATTAGCAAAAATTGGACTATTTTAATTGGACATGAATGCTGCCTGCATGGATTGCACCGTTAAGAAATAACGTAGATGGTAGAATTTAAATATATATGTCATTACATCAACTCAAGACGTTTCTAGTGCTTTTTCATAATATTTTGCAGCACAGAATTGCAAGTTGCAGAAATCAAGAACATCAACTGATAATCTGCTTTCTTTTTATCAGAAAAAAGCTTGAGTCAGGTTGAAAGCATATGGAGACTGTGCAGTAGAACTGATAAAAGATCCTAAAGTAAGCGGCGGAGGAAACACACAGCACAGACAAAAAACAAAAGAAAAAGGTCCAGAGGAACCCCCTTCTCTGGCCGGGAGATAAGATTGGCAGATTGGGTGACTCATCTTCATCTTAATGCATTCATGTCAGCAGGGACACCTTGTTGTGTCCCCCCCACCCCCCACCCCGACCTGACTATCAGGACAGCGATGGCTATCCCTTTGATAAAGAAATGGGGATTACCGTGTTAGTGGTGGGAGGAAGAAGATAAAAACAATGATCAAGTTTACATTTAATAAGATTGTGTGTGTGTGTGTGTGTGTGTGACGGGGCCTGCTATGGCCTCAGCTGACCAGCAGGACAGTTACCCACCCAAAACTGGGAAATATATCGAGACTTTTGAACATGCAATATAAAATGATGGAATATCGTTGATATCAAGATATCTTGTTTACGGTTATAAGTATCTTTTTTGCATTTTGCCCAACTGGATTTTGTTATGGCCACTGAAAAGTGATTTTCACTCATTTTGTTTTAGGAGCCTTTAATTGAAAAGCTTGTGCATCAGTCCATGTTATAAATGCACATGTGCTGCTGATCCTTAAAAACCAGCATTTCATACTCAAGGCTTGAAATTAAAACTGTTTTTTTTTTTTTGTTACTTCACAAAAAGAATTATATAATGTAATTCAGGTGAAAAAATATCAAGATATGAAATATGTTTCATATTTCCCAGCCCATCCATTACTATTACTGTCACATCAGTGACGCACATACTTCTACTTTCTATTATCTTTATAAAAACACCAAGTCAGGATCAAAGAATTTACATTAAAAATGCCTTATGCCTGACAGAGCTCTTTTTTAAGTTGAGCATTAATCATGATCAGTGTACTTTCTACATTTTTCAGTCGTCTCTGGGAGAGACTTAGAGTGCTCATGAAACAAGCTTAATTCCCGAGATAAATGAACATCCAAAATATTAATCAGGGATTTCAGGCAAACAGCATGCAGGCCATTCACGTGCAACCTTTTCCTACCATCTGCCATTGCTGACATAATTCCCTGTGATCAGCCAGAACACACCTAGCTTAACTGAAGAGGAAGGGGAGTAACCCTTACACTCAATGCAACCCTTTCTCTCACAGGAGAGCATATAGAGGAAGATAAAAAGAAATCAGCCAAAATATAAATACATGTAGGTGACAGAAGGGAAAAGAAAGCATTTTGACAACAGTGGAAGACATGATATTTACAATATCTGATCATTTCTTCTCCTGATATTTTTTTTAATTACTAACTTCATTAGATAATTTCAAAAACAGGATACAGGTCAACACATGACAGAAACGGAACAGCAGGAGGAGCTATCAATGTGATATGCTGACACATGGGATCCTGAAAGCAACATAACAATAGCAAAAAACAAAAGAAAAGGAAAAAAACCTTCCTGCGCAAATGACCAGTTTTTGCATTATCAGCATTGTGCTGGACCAACTTTATAATGACTGCTAACATGGACATGAATAACACATGGATGGAAGTTGTCTACATGTAGGTCACATGCTAAAACACTGCACAGCAGTGGTGACTGTCATGAGCTGTAATAAATTAGAGGCTGCTACATCTCTCTTCCCCTTGTTTCCCACACAACACGTCTGAGGGTACTTAATTGGCCATTCTCAATTACCAGTGGAGAATAGAGCAGAAAGCGAGTGACTGAGAAAAAGGCAGACATGGCAGTAAGCGAGAGGGACAGCATGAGAGTGAAAGTGATTATTTGAATTACAGCTGGTAATTGAATAACCCTCCACAGGGGAAGGCTGATAGGCCGGCGATGAGCCGAGTAGAGGCACGATAGACGAGTTAAACATGCCGATAGTTTGTCCCTGAAGGATTCCCATCAATTCTCTCCGACTGCAGTAAATACACAGCTCGGTGTGGTTATTAATAAGATGCCTAGCGTGAATTATGGTTATTTTTAGTGGAAATGCTGACGTTTCAGCATATTAAATAATGAAAGCCTTGCATGCTGTCAGTGCTCATTTTCAGGCTGTTTATTTGTGGCTTGTCCAAGTTGAAGAAAGGTAATATAAATCCCTAACAGAAGAGCTTGTTAGACTCTATGAAGGTGTTGAAGCACCAGCTCTCAGTCTGTCAATGGAGTGACCTGTGGGAGGGAACAGGAGATGAGAGGTGAGCCACCTGCTATGAAACGAGGGGAGGGGATGAACAGTAGGAGCTCACAGATGCTGCCGGCGGACAATGAAGGGTCAGAATGAATGAACAAATGAGAGAATGAAGAAATCCCTGCTGTGCACCTGGGTTCTCAGACAGCCCCTCTGTTCCACCTGGGTTTAATTAAATAGAACAGACTCAGATTGCAGGATGCATCAGGTTGCCTACAATAAAAATTCTCCACTTTTCTCCTCACGCAGACAAACAGAACGAAGTGGAGATTCCATCGCCAACGTCTAAGACGCGAGAGAAGAAGAAGCAGCAGAAGCAGCAGCTGATGACGCAGATCAGTGGGGTCAAGAAGGTTTCTCATGGACCCTCGCTCTCCAGCAGCAGCATCTCACGCTTTGGAGTCAAGACTGATAAGGAGGAGTTGTTGTCCAAAGAGCTGGAGGACCTGAACAAGTGGGGCCTTAACATCTTCACTGTTTCAGAGTACTCCAACAACCGACCTCTCACCTGCATCATGTACGCCATTTTCCAGGTACAGAACATCCTACTTTCATCTATTTTATATAACAGTTACCCCTCCCAAAGAAAAACAAATGCTTATATAATGAGGAGTTTTACCTTTTTTTAACTTTCCAAATGTTTTTTAAATGTTTATTCATTTCTATACACTTATAAAAGAGTTTATTCTTGTGTCATTTTCCCAGGAGCGAGACCTCTTAAAGACGTTTAAGATTCCTGTGGATACATTTGTGGCATACATGATGACATTAGAAGATCACTACCATTCAGATGTGGCCTACCATAACAGTCTACACGCTGCCGACGTAGCCCAGTCCACACACATCCTCCTCTCCACCCCCGCCTTGGACGTAAGTCTTTCTGTGATGTGATTTATTTCATGTCAGTCAGATTTCAGTAGTAAATAGCTATTAGACATGTTTGTCAGCTCCTCGTTTTAGATGCAGGAATGAAACTAAACTCAACAAGCAGGTTTTATCATTAGTCCATGCGCGTTTTTCCTGGATTGCAACAGTACATTTAAAAAGCTCCAGATTTTTTCCATTGAATCATCTTTTTTCCCCCTCACAGCTTGAACTAGTTTCCTCAGAACTTTCTCTCTTTCGTCCGGATAAAACGAACGTTTTTCTTGCATGGATTTTTTAACAGCTCTTTATGGGGAATATGTGGTGCAATATAGTCATGTTAGAGCAACCGTGCCGATGGTTTTTTTCTTTAAAAGCAAAATATGACAGACAGTTAATTCTGTGGAGTCAGAGTTGTCTCCGATCAGTGCTTACTCCATAGATGTACTGCGATGTCATTTCTAATGTCTTTTGTCTTTCTGTTCCAGGCGGTCTTCACAGATCTGGAGATCCTAGCTGCCATCTTTGCTGCAGCCATCCATGATGTTGACCATCCCGGAGTATCAAACCAATTCCTGATTAATACCAGTAAGTTCAGTAAATAAAGAACATTCAAATTAAGTTATCTCTAGTAAGAATAATATACCACATCAAAGTTAAGTCTATACAACATCTACCTGATTAAAATCTATCATTAACCGTCGTGTAGATTCTGAGTTGGCCCTGATGTACAACGATGAGTCTGTGCTGGAGAACCATCACCTGGCTGTAGGCTTCAAGCTGCTACAGGAAGACAACTGCGACATCTTCCAGAACCTCACAAAGAAGCAGCGACAGTCCCTGCGCAAGATGGTCATCGACATGGTAAGATAGCTGAAATATTTATTTGTCTTTATATCTATTTAATAAAAGGGAGAAATGTTTCTTTGTACTGATAATCTGTCTATCCCTGTGAATACTGACAGATTTTCCCCATTTTATGTAGGTTTTGGCAACTGACATGTCCAAACACATGAGCCTGCTGGCTGATCTAAAGACTATGGTAGAGACAAAGAAGGTGACAAGTTCTGGAGTTCTGCTGCTCGACAATTACACTGACAGGATACAGGTATGTGGTACTTTCAGGCAAATGATAAAACAATAAAATAAAAACATCCTTAGACATCATGTGGAAAGTTTTTGACTTTCTAGAAAAGTAAAAAACGAAGAACACCATTGGACTGACGTGTCTGTGGTAACCATGTTTAGGTGCTGCGTAACATGGTGCACTGTGCTGATCTGAGTAACCCCACCAAGTCCTTGGAGTTGTATCGTCAGTGGACTGACCGGATAATGGAGGAGTTCTTCCACCAGGGAGACAGAGAGAGGGAGAGGGGGATGGAGATCAGCCCTATGTGTGATAAACACACCGCCTCTGTGGAGAAGAGCCAGGTTTGTAATGAAAGATGACCCAGCTCTGATGGCTGTTACTGAGAAAAAATGATTCAAAATCTAATATTCACTCGTCTCTTTTTAGGTGGGTTTTATCGATTACATCGTTCACCCTCTGTGGGAGACCTGGGCCGATCTGGTGCACCCCGATGCCCAGGATATTCTGGACACATTAGAGGATAACAGGAACTGGTACCAGAGCATGATTCCTCAGAGTCCCTCCCCACCTTTCTATGACCAGGGCACACATGGAAACAGCGGAGGCACTGGAGGACAGGGAGGGGGCGAGAAATTTCAGTTTGACTTGACCCTGGAGGAGGAGGACTTGGATGGAATAGAGAGGGATGGGGAAGGGGAGGAAGAGGAACTGGAGGAAGACCTAGAAGAGGAGGATAGTCTCGGAGATTCTCGCTCTCCCCCCTCAGGCTATTTGGACAGTCAAGGTCCTGAAGACAGCACCATGATTGAGCACACAACGGCAATAGAGATTGTGACACACGAGGCATCCCCCACCGACACATAGGACTTCCATGCTCACGTGGTGATTGAAAGTTTTTTGGAAAAGAGGCGATATCCTCTTGCAGCTGTGCTTTTTAATAAGCCCACAGAAGCAAGGGCTTAGTTTTAGCCCGCACAGGGGCGTCTTGCACTTGGGTGTTTGAAGCCAGACACAGACGGACAGTTTCAGAGAGGCGGCTTCAGAGTTCTCAGGAATTACTTACTGCGAACATTTAGTCACGATGAACGGACGAGAGGAACTTGAAGGTTTTCAGCCAGTTTAGGAAACAGTTCTGTTTCTTTTCTGGACTGGCATTACATGGACATTGACACTACTGAGAGAAGTTTTGTACCTATTTTTTTTTCCTTTACAGATATATGATCTAGAAGTAGCATAGAGTAAGATCTACTGATGGATACACATTTGTATAGCAAGAAAGAAGTGTTTACTTTTTTTCTGTACCATTTGTCAAAGGACTTTTGTGTGCCTTTTTTACTATTGTCTTTATATAGTTTTTTATTTATTGAACACTTTAGTGTCTGTGAAATGTTTTCTTTCCTTAACAAAAAGAGAAAAATCTTTTTTGTATGTTAAAAAGATATCAGTCTTCCATCTATTGGGCAATAGAGAAATCCAAACAAACGTCGAGAAAGAACTCTTGGACAAACTCATCCACAGTAAATGGAAAACATACACTTGCATTTTCATATTTGTTTTCCCATCAGACCACAAGTTTGTTGTTTTCCAAACATGTCAAACTGGAAAATTCATGTCAGTTAAATGCTTTCTGTGTCAGATGTCAGTCACTGAATGTCATCTAGATTTACCAATGTCTATTTACATATTTACATTTTTAATTCAGCTCAACTTTTCTTGTTTTTTGGGCTGCAAACCATTGGGCTTTCTGACTGTTTGACACCAAACTTGAGTTTTAATGCAACAGTTTCAGTGCTGAGACAAAATCCCACATTTTCAACTTTACCGTCACTTACTTTGTCCAGTGATATAATACTATGGGGACATTCGAGAAACATGTCTCTATCAAAACATTGTGGCATCTGTGTTGGTGTGAAATTGAGGTTGCTCCAGTTCAAATCTAGACACAGATGCAACAAGGCTGAAACAAATACTGCTTGACATCATATTTCTTATATTGAGGATAAAATAAGAAATAAAGTCTGCCAAGGATGAAATACACAGCAGCAGCAAGTCTATTTTTGGCCCACAGGTATGCTACAGTCCTAATAATCTTGTTAGTTGAAACAGGTTTTGACCTCAGACCTGTCTGATGCAATGTCACCCCCCACCCAGTGCAATCAGGCCCAGACCAGATGATTAAAGGTGCTCTTAGAGCTGCCTGTCTAAAAGGCGCTTTCAGAACCTCATCAATGCCAGTTACTCACATGCTTTTCAAATCCCTCTGGGCTCCACCAACACGACCCCTAAACAATTAGGCCGAACATTTTTTCCCTTCATTATAAACATCCCTCAAGTGCTGCATCTGCTCAGTGACGTCAATTGAATTTTTTTTCCTCCCTCTCTGCTGTTTCGGGTTTCCAGGACAGTTAGGTTATGAGTGTTCGTTGCACTGGCAGGATTGCAAGATTCAGAGCAGCATTCAAAAGGGTAAAAGAAAAGAGGGACAGCTAAAGGCTCTAAGCTCATAGTTACCCCCCCTACTAAAGTGTTAGGATCATTTACAAAATGGTTTGCAGACCTCAAATATCTCTTATAGGTTTACTCATACTCAAAAGGTACTTCATTTATTTTAAACATGCTCACATCTGTGCGCAGTGTGTATGTTTTGTATCGAAGTGTGTGTATGTGTGTGCGTCTCAATCAGGCCTTACCCCATCACTCCACACCTTTGTCTTTGCTGTTTGTTGCTAGGAGCTCAAGTTGGTCTTTTTGCTGTTTATAACAGTGTGTATTTATTCTATACTTTAAGCTTGTAAATAAGAAATACTGGTTCAGTGTAAAATCTATTTTAATTTATATGCACTTGCATTACCTGGAAGTGGTGGTGTCTAATGTGTAGAAGACTCTGGAAAGAAGTCTTTTTTTTATAAATGTATTATATATTGTTTTTATATAAATATATATATAATTATATATTCGCACAACATTTTGAGTGCCCAGCAGAGAAGCAGCAAGAGACGTGTTGTCATTTGAAAACCTTGCAACCCCATAATAAACTTATTTTTACATCAGAAGATGAATATTTGAATTTCACAGAAAAAGACAAAAACTGAATTTTTTGTATAATGTTTGGACATTAAACCAAAATGCCACCTCCAACCCCTCCCTCTGACTTTCAGCTTCAAAACTCAACAGAGGCCTTTTACTTTCTACATTTTCCTTTTTCACCTACATAACAGCTTTCACCAAACTGACTTCTTACTACAAGGTTTTCATCTGACATCAGCATTTTTGGCAACCCAAAAGCGACATAGGACAAATGAAACTGCAAAAGCATGGATACAGGATACAAACAAGTTAGCTAAGGGACATTTGAAGTGCTTATTTTCCAAGTAAACAAATATTAAAGTAAAAATTTCAGTATGTAGTCTTAATCTAAGCATCTCCATCCAGCATTTGAAAACAGAGAGCTGATATACGAGGCCAGATACAAGTTTGACAAACACCAACTGTCTCTTTTCACACTTTATGCACCTCATGTAAGACCACGTCAGGGAGAGTAATGGTAGCATGCTGCAATGTGCCCAGTGCTGATATGAAAACGAGTCAACAACATGTTACTGATTGTGCTAATGTGTGAACTCTTCTGACCAAACTTCTTAGCAGTTATAAAATTCAGATTTGTCAGTATTAACATTATCTATATTCAAGCTTTTTTTGGTCCTAGTTGTGTCCGATTGGTGAGCAAGATATAGCACTATCTGCATGAAAGACTTTTTTTTTTATCTCTTTTTTTTTTCAGTTGTCAATTTTGTTCAAGTCCACCTCTTGTTGCAGGTGGGTTATTAAATGTTTCACACAATGTATGGTATTATATTGTATATTGTATATTGTGTTAAAAAAAACAATCTAAAATACTTTTTCTATGAAGTGATTAAAAGCAAAGCATGAATATATTCATCGATTAGTATATCTGTCGGCTGATTTTCTTGGCTCACAGTCCTGCTTATTGTGGGTTCACACACATTTGTCACAGATAAAAATGTTTTTATAATTACTAAGCACTTGGATCCTGTTGCAACAACCCTTGTATGTAAAATGCTAACGACTTCTGCAAGGCCCATGTTGACTCAACTTTCTATCTTTCAACAAACCAAAAATTCTAAGAATTTAAATAGATAAATAAATTTGCAACACACTAATCAGGTTTATCATTTACAAATCTGTAAAACAGAGCAAAGATTAGTTTCTTGGAAGCAAGTTGCTGAAATCACAAGAATTCCAGTTTAGTGAGTTATTTGTCAATTAATCTTATTAGTTTGCATCATGCTGCAAGGTGTGAGGAAAAAAAAGATAACTACCCTGAACTGTTTGTGTTCAACAATCAGCTGGGAATGAGATATAAAACCTTAAAAAAAAACTGCTTCCTCACCAGCAGTAAGAAACAGATCTGGCATACTGGACGTTGGGTTGTAAATATGATCATGTAGAAATGATACGCCCTCATCTAAAATAGAAATAAAAATAAATGTGGTCAAGTTTCTTTTAATAAAAGGAAAAAGGATAAACATGGTCTAGAGGAAAGGTATTATTAAAATAAAGTTAATTGAAGCGGTGCTGTTGAGATAGACTACCCTCCCAATTTAATGGTAGGTTAATTACTACTTGAATTTCATTTCACAAATGCAATAAATGTCAAATTTAGTGACTCTGAATGAAAATGGATATAATATTGAGCATGTAAGTCTTCATTGTTGTTGATGTTGCTGCATCGTCCCAGAGTTTTGGCTCTAATCTGCTGAGACAGGAACACAGTGTGACACCGACTCAGCACTCCATCCCACAAACAATCTGACAGGGCAGTCCTTATGTGACATGAGGGTGCCATGCTCACACATACACACGCACACACTTAATATATAAACAGCATCCATATTTGCTACACGGTTTTTGCACACACAAACACACAACAGATGTCTGCAAGGTCCCTTTATATTACACATCATTTGACCAATGACAACCAGTCCTGACCCTCTACGATCATCTAACGGCCACAAAGATGGAAATTTATTCTCCCAAAGAATTTATTCGAAAGATTTTTACAGTTTGCATAAAATAAATCATGTGAAATGCTTTTCTAGAGTATTGCTGAGGATAAGATGTGGATGTGGGCAGACACAGTTCCATTCCTCTGACATGACACGGGCTGTGTTCGAACATGCATCCTGTTTCTTACGTAGCCATTTAGCGGGACCTTCTGAATATCCAAAGAGGAAAAAGTACTGCACTTAAAATCATGGTGATAGTCACGTGATCTGCTAGGGGAAGAAAGTAGTCAGCTTCGTGTCTGAATCAATAACATAATGAGCGCGCTATAATATTCCATGTAGCGTAGCCCCATGTAGTGAATGAGGAGTAAGGGTGGACTACACAATCAGGGGGAGAGGAAAAAACTAGGGGTGCACTCAGCCTTCAATGGAGTGAGTTAAAAGCAAGGCCGAATAGTGGCTGTGACACAATCATGCAATCAAACAACGTGCAGTGACAAGTTGACCTGGCGGCAGCTAAAAAGTCGGCAGTGTGACGATTTTTCAAAGTGTCGGAGAGCAAGCAAAGATTTGCAGTTTGTAACAAGTTTTCAGCCCATCTTTCTAGCACACACTTTTAATTTCTCATTTAAAAGCCAAACACTCGGCCAAACAGCATGCTGAGTAGGAGAGAGATATACATGAAAAACTTTGTGCTTTTTTTGAAAAGCAAAAAAAGCATTGCAAATATTCAATAAATACTTTGACAGAAAAATGTCTACAAATTTTTTCTAGGGTATTTATGCAAAATTTAAAAAAAAAATAATGGAAAAACTGAACCACATTTAATATTAAGTATTAGATGAATAGGGATAGGAATAGGAATATTAGATGAAGTAATATGGCCATCATTGTCTACAAATACATTACTGCGTCTGTTTTTTCTGGAGGATTTAAAGACTGAAAATACTTAAGGAGAAATTCAGTGAAAAACACCAGAACACTAAATCAAAATTAAGTCTCTGATAACTGTTATTAGCTCTTGCCTGTCTGTGTGTCTATCCTAGTTAAGACATTAAAACCTGAAAAACCCTTTTCCATTTTCATAACAAGGTAAACCTTTCAGCCACACTGGTCCCATCTCTAAAAACCACAACACACCATTGTCGAACTACAAACAGATTATTTTCCTCAACAGATACTTTACCTCATCTAAAAACTCCACAACACACGTAAGAGGCTTGTGTAATTTCCTTCCATGACCCTTCATATCCAGTTTCTCTGTGACCTACAGTGAGAACCCTGGGGCTGGCCTTACACCAGCTCTGACCTTGCATCAAAAGGAAATCATTGTCACCCAATTTTCCCTCCATATCCCTTTCATCCTTTCCATTTCTATCCATGAATCTTCATGCTCAGGCATCATTTTTAAGCTTGTCCAACATTCTCTTATTACACTGTACTCCATTTCTTGCTTGCCTCTGACATAACCTAGTAAAATGAAGAGATCTGATTTGATGAAAAGTAATTGCGTATGAATATTACACACAGGACAGGAGACCTCTCGTCACTCCACTACAGAGTCACTGAGTTCTACTGGGATGTCCGAGTTATCTAATAAAGCTAAAAACAGAGCAAACCATTTCCCAGCAGTCTGCGTAAGTGACACCACTTAACTTCTCCCTGAAGTGGCACAAAGGAAAAGATGAAGGATATTTTCAGCTCAGTAAAGGAAATGGCTTTCTGTGGAGATAATAAGAAATTGGCTCGAAACTCAAGAATTCCCTTCTGGACTTTCAGCTTGTGAATGAAGAGAAAGAAATGAATGAAAAAGAGGTAGGGTGGTATTATCAAGTCAAATGTATAACTATGGCACAATTGGAACAACCAAAGTTGACCAAAGTGCTTAATTAGCAGAAGAGATAAACAGTAAAAGCAATAATGACAACATTTAAACGAAAGTAAAAAATGAAAAGTTTTTAAAAGATTAAATGCAGTAAGAAGTGAGATTTTTGAATTTCTGTCTGAAAGAGGAAGGTTTCTCCAAAGCTTCAGAGACACTACAGAAAAACCCAGAAATCCAGCCTTGAGGATATGAGTGTTATGTAAACTTATTTTAAGTTTTTCAAGGAGAGGAATGGCTTAATTTTGGCTACTTTCTTAACTGAAAGAATGTGTTTGTGTGTTTATCAAATGCTAAAGTAGAGTCAAAAATAAACTCAAGAATTCTGCCAGCTGACAAAGAACCCAAGTGACTATTTGCTCAATGAGAACATTTGAACAAAAAATATTAACCTCTGTTTAACCTCATTTAACTGAAGATAATCAATTACCAGCCACCGTATGATTGTAACCAATTAGACTAGAAGTATGAATAAATGTTTATCTTCAAACTTCATTCATTTAACATCAACATTTGTGAAGCCAAAGGTACTGAACTCATGGCAGACATGCAGGGTTGTGAACAGGCAGGTGGGGCAGCAGCATCAGAGCCAGAGACTTGAAGAAACTGAACAAACCAATCAAAACGGCTGGTCACCCCTGAAGCGTGTTCAGTGAGAAAGTTCTTCAAGTCCAATACAAGACAGAACGACACAGGATATCGTTCCTGCCAGCGGTTATCCAAGGATATTAACTGTTTACTAGATTTTTCTTCTGGGATAGAAAAATTTAATTTATTTTCCAGCATTAATGGATTTAAGTGGTTGATAGCAAAGACAAATTGTTGGTGTGTATAAGGTTTTTGTCACTCATATTACAGTGAACGAAAAAACATGATGTAACACCTTTAGGCTGAATACTGCAGATGAAGCCCTCATTGAAATGTCAGGAAATTCAATTTGTAGCTCCAAAGCTTGAGCAATGTTTCATAATGAAGCAATGGGAAAAACGGACTGCTTTATTCTGTTAACCTTTAGTACAAAGAACTGCAGGTTTTTCATTGCAGTCTAAAAGAGACCTTAAAACTAAATAATACTTAGTTTTATTCTGAAAAATTGCTACTATTTAATCTTACCTCATATAAAGCAAAGAATTTTTGTTAAATGGCCAAGAAAGACTTAGGATTTAAAAACTTGGAATTTTTCCCCCATTTTTTTCTTGGGTTGGCCTTTAAAAGGTTTATTACAAAAAAAATGTTTGCATCAATACAGCATTAAGTGAATGACTAAAAAGAGGAACTGAACACTGCATAACTGTACATGCCATACACAAGAGTCTGGGTCTAGACATATTGTTGGAACATTTAATTTGTCTAGTCTTTGATGTCAGCAGGTCACTACAGCTCAGATTAATGGACTTAATGGACAGAAATGCAGTTGTGAGGCTGCACCAAACAGAAAAGAGGCATTTATTTATGAGAGATGTCCAGCAGCCCTCTGTGTAGGATGGTGGGACATTATATAAATAATTCACACCTCACTTTCTTTTCTCTTTTGTTTTCTTACACAGAGAGGTTAAAGGATTCTTACCTAAGTGGTTAACAAATGGTCCTTTTAATAGCGGTTAACGACAAACAAGTCTGACCACAAAGGGCTAAAGTCTTCTGTTTTAATTTAAATGGTCTGGGCCCTGGTTTAACATCATTGTGGTTTTGTAGTTGGATATAGGGCCAGCTGGGTCAAATACGGCTGTTCTCAGAGGAGTACAGTGATAAAAGTGATTAACTTTTCTGATTATTTGCACTAGGAGCTATTGATCCGTCAGAGGGAGATCAATTTGTAAATAACAGAAAATAAAAAAACAGTTTTACCATTAAAACAGTTACAGTTTTAATGCTAAAACACTGTTTTAACATTAAATCTGTTACTGCAAACCATGCAAGTTGTTTGCAGAAATCAGTTAGCTTCCAAAGCAGCGCTCCAGACTGCAAAAGACTTTCGAAATGTTAGAGATGTAGCCACAGACAAACAGGCAGTCATGTGCTGTTAGAAACATTAGCATTAATACTGGTGCTGGAAAACTACGATACAAGCAACATTTGGTTTTGTGGGGAGTGATGAAGTGTGACGCTTTGTAACAAACTCATGCAAATGTAACACGTCTCTGATCAGTCAGAGGCAAAGCTGAGAGAGCAGGAAAAAGAAAAAAAGTCACGCAACTGGTAGACATGTCATATTCAAAGCGAGCATTGTTGCCAGCTGTAGCGAGGCAGCTACTGTACTGTACAGCTTCGACAAAGCCAAACGACAAATATTTGATCTTATAAAAGCACGAGTCTCTCCTAAGAAACAGTTGTTCTTCCTGCAAACTCTCCATGTTGAGAGTTCTTGACTTGCATGGTAGAAAATTTTTCATCTATTACTGATCTGTTGATGATAAAAACATCCCAAATGTCATGTTCCTCATTTTCACTTGAGGACACTGAGCCTGTAATATTCTCGAAGTTAAACTGCAACAGGAGAGTCTGCCAGTGAAAACAAAGGTCTCAAGTTATAAATTCTAGCAATCAATTTTTGATTTTTTTTTTTAAATAAAAAAAGTCGGTACCATTACTTTAAAACTATATCTTACTGCAAAAAAATTTGTTCAATTATTATTTAACTGGCCTGAGTTTTGCTCTCAGCTCCATGACCAATTCTGTCTGATATCAAACTAAACTAATGTCACAATAACGGACGTCCAGACACGTCACCACATGAACTTGTTAGGCTCATTCACCTAAAACAATATGTGACACATGATACCATTTTGATACCACAGTGGTTGGAAAAGGAAAAAGTAAGTTATGTCCAACAGTTTCAATAGCAGCATATTGTCATCTGTAATAATTCCGATGTCTCCATCCAATATAAGGCACAATAAAGATGCAGCATCAAAGACAAACATAAAGCATGAGTCTACAACAGGTGTCAGACTAAAAGGAACTCCTTTCCTCTTCAGCTCAGTCAGCTCCACCTGACCCGAACTGCTTTACACATAACTGCAAATCTTTTTAATGCAAAAATAAGCAACTGATCAACAGTTCAAAGGTAGAAAGGAAAGTGTAGTTGTTTTTTTCCCTGTAGGTTGTTTCTGTTTCCATTTTCTGTGGTTCTGTCACAGCTGTGTCACTGAACCCTTTGGCCCTAAAACTTCATCGTCATTTGTTGCTCTCACACACTCTTGCCAAATCACAAAGATCTGCAGCACATGGGAACAATTATTTAGGCTGCGTGAGAGCTGTTGAGATGACATGTGTGTGCGTGTCACTTACTCGTTATTTTCATGTCGTGGCATTCCATAGAAGAAAAAAAACAGCATTTACAATCAACAGAAGGCACACACAGGACAACTGCAACGCGTGACCCAAGGTCATTTTTGTTTAAGAACTCATTCTATGACTAGTATGCATGACTATAATCAGATCCGATACACTAGTGTCTGTTGGTATTGTAAGGTCAAATGTATTAGTATAAGACAATTCCCCCTATTTTCTGTAATAAACAGCAAACACCGCAGATTCTTAATCACATACTAATAATAAAGGGAGAAGGTGAATTTTGCAAATAAAACTACAAGTCATTGAAATCTAGCTTAAGTTTGGGGACACCAGTATAACTCAAGTACTGCTCAGAATATGTATTCTTACTTTTCATTCCCAGGAAGAACAAGCTGCGGTTAGACTGAGCTGAACAGAGAGTACGATAAACAGATTGTTGCTGAGCTGCAAGAAAATTTCCTGTTTCAACATTTAGGGTGATCTACTGGCAAAGATTACTAAAGATGCTCTATTATCTATCTTGCTAAAGAAGCCCAGATGGACCAGTGCCAGTGAACTGTTTGTGTCTGTTGGTATCAGCTCTTTGTTGGCTGTTTTAAGAAATCTCATGTTTAGATTTATCTGTAGACTTAACGAG
>JAVQJG010256023.1:0-51532 GCA_036024015.1 Craterocephalus amniculus | reverse complement strand
CTATCTATCTATCTATCTATGATTCAGTGCTGATGTCATGCAGATTTGCCTCATCACAATGCTGTCATGCGTGCTGTAAACCAATGCATACATTAGCTTTGGTAATAAATCAGCACTGGAACTTGATACATTTGCAACATTGACTTTGCCCATGAGAGCTAAATGAGCCTGTAGATGGTAAACAATGGATAATTAGGATAATATATGGGAATTAGACATGCTTTGCAATAAAGGACACTAACAGGGGATTTGGAATAATAATAATCACATATGTAATTGTCACTCTAGTGTATCATATCCGTTTGGTATACTGACTCTGGTGGCGGATTGTCTGCAATTTCTCATAAATAAAACTTAATCTGTTACATACAGTTTAGTATTACTGTGCGGCACCGTACGCCTTGTGCTGAAGTATGCCAGATATAAGCCTCTTCAACAATAGCTATGACACTAGAAACTGCTAAATCTATAGACTAAATCTCTCATTGCTGATAATTTACTGAAAATATTGCACCGCACACGCAATGCTAAAGGGATCATACACTTTTAACAGCGTATTTTGTTGCAAAACAAACAATAAATACCAGCCTGAATTGACTTTAAAAGAAAGACAAATGATTCATTCATTCATTCCCTGGATCTGAGTCATGGCTCTGAACACATAGTTTACTGAGCTGACATTAGAGCTTGCCCAAATAGTTGCAGAGAAGGGCTTAAAATCAATGTGCAATTAGGGGTGTCTTGTATCAAGCATGATGAATTATGCTCTCTGTTCTAAGGCTGCTTCATAGACACTTGATCAATCCAGATTCTGGGGCTGGAGAGAAACTGCTCTATTCCAAAGCCATTCAGTCGAATGTATTGATTAACCATTGCGTTCTGAATTGAAAGTCTGTCCCTTCCTGTTCTAAGCAGGGAACGCGTTGTAAGAAAGGTTACAGTTTGAGCCCGCTGACATATCAAACAAAGAAAGTAATACATTCACACCTTATCTGAGCTAGCTTACTGTTAATTAGCTTTTCTAAAATCTTAATGTTAAAGAAAAAATAATAATTGCACTCTTTTACTGCAACACTTCAGGTCAGTACCTTTCCCTGCTCTCAAAAGACCTTAATTACCCTGAAACGTAAGCATTGTGCTCTCCATGGCCCTAATATTAGTTTAATATTACAAAGGATATATTCACAAAAAAAATCATGAGAAAATGTGATTAATTTAAGACATATTAAGCAAATCTTACTAAAAACATAAACTGCAATAATATACATTGTTCATTATGCTGGCGGTAAATCCAACAACTCTAAACAAGGGCATGTTGCTAATAACAAAGATTCAGTAAACAGATCATCATAACCTTCAGCTACAGGAGCCAATCAGCACTTTCTCATCAGGCTGCACCAAATGCAATTAGGGGCTGAGGAATCGCCTTGTTTATATCACTGTAAACTCATTGAACCCCAATTTGGGCGTTATTTACACACTTGAAATAGGCCAGACTGTGTTTGTGATCAAGGCTATGTTAATGATATTCATATTACACGGTGAAGACATAAATAGTGCGCGCTATGCCTTCCCTTAGGGAAACCCACAGTGCTCAATTTTGGAAATGCAATATGAGCGCCTGTCTGTCTTCCTCCTCTAAATGGAGAGTTCAATGTCTGGTTGGTGTCATCCCATCTCCCTCTGGCTTTCAGCTTTTGGATTTGCATTGTCAGGGTATCCTCCCGAAGGCCCGTCAGACCGGGTGCTCTCAGCAGGAACCTCATCTACCCTAAAACTGTGCACCCCGGGGTATCTGTTGCCTTCTCTCCGACGCACTCTGCAGTCTTTCTGTTGTGTGACTCGTGCACAGCGTGTACTGTGCAAAAGGCTCTTACTTTAGTTTAGTTAAGATGTTTTATAAATGCAGCTGCCATAAAAGTCATTAACATTAGCAACGAGGAAAACAGGGAGTCGAGCAGGGAATGCTGTGGCTTCCTCGTCCTAATAATCAGCATTGACAGAGGCTAAATGTCAGGAGAATGTGCCTCAGCGTTTCTCAGGACAGCAGCATTTTACAAGCAATTTATTAAACTGGGTTTCTCTTTTGCTGGAGCTTTACACTCGCACACCGCCTGCATCGCTACCTCTGAAAAAATGTTATATTAAAATAGAGATTGTTTGTACAAATGCTCACATTCTGCCAAAACCACTCCACCATTTCAAGTTATATTGCCCAATTTCCTCTCCCTTCAGACTTTTTACCCGCAAACCTGAACACAACAAATAAGATTTTTTTTTTCAAAATCCACCCATACACAATTTTACTGACATGCTATTTTCAAAGCCACACTGACAAACATGACAGTATGTTACTTTTCTTGCCCGTGTTTGTATGTTTTTTTTTCTCTTTTTACTTAATCAAGGACAGATTATGTACATACAGATGTTATACGCCACTGATAAACCCAGTGGGAGGCTGACATGGAACAAGCAGTTTTTGGGTGACAACATAAAAAAAAAACCTGGTATGATGGACAGAGATAGTGAGAGGATTGAAATGTGATCTGAGAGAAAAACCTTAGCACTGACCAAATGACCTGCTTTTGTGCTTCATACGGAATCCATCACTGTTTTTGGAGCAAGATTCATGCATCATTGGAGCTTTAGTCAGACAGAAGGTCCAAATTCATTCCAGAGAGCTGGACTTCTTTGATTCAACATGTATTGTAGTACAAAGAGCCATTTAAACAGAGCGTCACTGTCATTTCAGAGGACTGTACACAATAAGAATACAACAGACTTGTTTGATATGAGCTTGTTAATGGCAGATAGTTTCAGATATTACACCACAGTTTTAACAATGACTGATATCTCTTGCACAGTTAAATAAGGGGTTATTGCTGGTTTGAAACAAAATTCAAAAGAATATCACAAATTCAGTCAATTGAATGGTTTAGGTCGCAGTAGAGCGGGTTCAGCCGGGGTGAACTCATCCCTCCATGCAGGCTTGTTATGGCATGTTTGCATATAGTCGCTGCATCTGAATGGAACAGTGTTCTGGAGGAGGTGTTGAAACACAGACTTTCCTCTCTTTTTGTGCTGTGGAGGACAATTGGTTGAATAATTGTGCCATGGGAGGGGGTTGTAGTGCTCGTGCCTGCGTGTCAGAGGTACACACTGGAGAGAGTACTGCTGCACCAAGGCGAGGTTGTCCTTGAAGAGGAGTCCTGTCAGTTATAGGATTGAGCTTGATTTATGGGGGCCATAACTGACCGGTGGGAAGGACAGGTGGAGCCCCGGCTCCTTCACTTAGCCAGCCACAGGTGATGGCTAATTACATCTTTATCTCCCTGTGGTCCGGCTGAACAAGAACCGACTCACAGACACGACTGGAGACTGACATGGATCCAAATCATTTATCTAGCTGGTTGGGTAGGGTATACTATGACATGTGGACAAATGTGCTGTAAATGTGTGCTCGATACAGTTTACAGCATGACAAAGACAGTCAAATACATAAACTGTTTAAAATGATAAATAACATCACCAGTCACTGCTTCTGGACTCAAGTGAAATGATTCCTCAAAGAGTTTCAAATATGTTTTTAAAAAGCTTGTCATGGCAAAATAGAGCACATCACTTCGAAAACTTTACACCATTTTTTCTCTTGTTTTTTTATGTTTTCATTGAAGTTGTTCAATGTGTGAGTAAAGTACAAAAAACAATTTTTTCCCACGCAGGGCTCTTTACCATCAGATTTTGTTCTTTTTTTTCTCACATGGAATTACTATTCATAGTTATTCAAATACTTATTAACATCATCATCATCATCATCATCGGTAGTATTATTAACACCAAAAAAGTAAAAGCAGGTAATCTTGCAGAGTCAAACAGACACAGTGCAGGGAGGAAGGGAGAGTATGGAGTCACAATAGGAACATCTCTAACCAGTACATGCTATCAACAAGCGACAAAGAGGATGGAGCGGCAGCTTGGAAACAGAAGATGCTGTTGTCAGTGGACAGTCTTTTGCTGCTTCACCTGGCTGGAGTGTAGTCGAGGCTTAGTGGGGATGTTGCTCGGCGCGATGCAACCTGAAGTCAGCGCCTTGGCCTCTGAACTGTATATATTTACAGTGGGGGAAGAAGAGCAAGGGGACCAGGGTAGGGGCGTGACACAGCAGAGAACACTACAGCAATGCAAAGGGGGAGTAGACAGAGCACTTTCAACAGAGGGGGCTAAAAAAGCTTGGGTAGTGAGGGAGTCTACATGCGACATCTTAGTATAAACTCCCCCCCAAATTACATAAAGGGGTAGTTGAGATCGACGCCATCACCACCCACCCTTTTTGTTTTTCTTTTTATACATTTTGACATCATTCATAGCAGGTACACTGCTACACATTAAACTCAAAAAGCCATACATGTGTGTCAGTTGGTGTGTGTGTGATCAAAGGGTGATACTTCACATGCCCACCACTACAATTTTCAACATGTCACATGACCGCCTTTACCACATTATATCTATCATTTTCATAAGTATCCACCAAAATATTGTGATTTCATGTATAATTTCCATAAGGCAAACATTGTTGGTCAGTCAATAGTCTGTGCAGTATCTTACATAAATGACCAATCACTTGTTAGATTATCTATTTTCTCATTGATCACCAACACAGTCCTCATTAATATACACTCTCTATTAACATAAGCCCAGTGGTAATAATGAGGACACAAGGTGAAAAGGGGGAGTACCAAGCCAGACAAATCTGCAAGGCATTCTGGGAGACAATTAAAAAAATCAAATAAAAACTAAAAAAGAACATTTGAAAGGGAGAAATAGAAAAAAGGATATCAACAATGATTGACTTCAAAATTGAATTGGGTACAAGGATTTTTGGAGAGGGGGTAGGGAGTTGTGTGTTTGATGCAATGATTCAATGGCTCCAGGAATAATGCATATTCTTTTAGTTCACAGTGATGGGTTCATAATTAAAGAATTTCGTTTCCTTTTTCCTTCCGTTGCGGGGCAGAGAGGGAACGGAGGAAAGAAGTCGGACATTCGGGGATGTTTAAGGATGATTCCAAACGGAGTAGATCATTACACCTTTAGCAGAAGAATAGCAGAGAGGGAAACCCACGCGCAGACGCTGATACTCATTCCTGCATGTAAACCGGCCCCTCGACCCTGCAGGGCCCCCGGTCCTGGAGAGACAAAGAGCAAGAACAAAAAGAGAGGGAGGACACAGTAAGACTAAGAAAAATAAAATAGTTTGGATAAAATTTAAGGTGAGACATCAAACCAATTCATTTTCAGCTCAACTTTTTTTTTTGTTTCACTACTGAAATTTACACATAATATAAATATAACGTAATGTAAGTGGACATTCATATATTCAATGAAAAGTTGTCTTATTTACATGTTCAAACAAAATCTAGATTTTTGGGCTTTAGCGAGCTTTATTTAAAAGTAGCTTGACAGGAAAGGGATCCATAAAGAGCAGGGAATGACCTCCAGAAAGAAGCCCAAAGTCAGGACTCAAACCCTAACCCTAACCCTAACCAGCTGCACCGAGGAGCTGTAGCAACACTGGGCGGCTGTTTAGAAACAATATCTTGAACCAGAACTTTTAGGGGTTTTATGGTGAGACCAAGTAGAATACATTTTTACCCTCAGCTCATGTTTTCCAGTATACAATCTGTATTGTAAGAATACATTTTCTCAAAACAGCTTTTCCTTACACTTTCATGTCAAGTAGTATGAACATAAACCATGATTTTCAGCTTAATTCCCATGTTTCCTCTGAGGTCCTCAACAGAAGTTATGCCTTTCTCATTTAAAGCCTGCTTTTGTAATACCTTTGATTAAAGGAACTGAAACATCAAATGTAAATGAACCAATTTCAAAGCTCTGTATTTTAGCAAAAAAAAAAAAAAGAAAAGAAAAGAAAGAGAAAAAAGACTAGTGACCCAGTGAAATAATTTTTAGATTCCTTTATTTTTTCTAACTATAAAAACACAGCCCTATTAGAGCTGTCCTTCAGGTAATAAAATCCAATCTTTGTGGCACTTTTTCTGAACAATGTTGTATTTGTAACTTGATCTGTCAAAGGCTTTTGACATAGTTGACCAGATATTGCTGTTTAGTGTATTCCATAGTATTAGTATAAAAAAAGCACTACATTGGTTGGGTTACTATTGCACTGTCAAACAATGAAAGATGTTCAGGATGATGGATCCATTTCAGTTTTTTTCTTGAGGTCTGTCATGATGTACCTAATGTCTTGGGACCAATTTAATATTAATCATCTGCGTGATTTTTTACCAAATTTTTACCATTTTAATGCAGCAGACTCTATCTAGTACCATCCCAGATCTACCCCTATGCATTTGCAGTCCACTAGTCTCACCTGCTGAAACTTACACTGGTGCCAGAGCAGACAAATCTACATTCATGTGATGGGTGATCTACCATGGGTGATCAGGCACACAGCAGATCTCAACATAAAATGGACAGATTTAAAGAGAGTTACAAGCTACAAGTACCAAGGTTTTGTATTAACCAGAATTCACCATTCAAACAAAACAGTGAAAATCTTGCATCCAAACTCAAGTGGAAACTGGGTTTCTTTTCTAGAAATAATTCCAGTTTCTTCATCAGTGTTGCATATTTTTGACCACCGTGACATGCTTTACATGGGGACTTCAAGCAAATATTTACAACCGAAAGTCTGTGTATCACTGCTTTGAGTTTCATTACTATAAATATATGCGATGGCTGACTTTGACAAAGCTCTTTTTGTAGTGGTTCCCTCATATTCGCGAAACTACCTTTAGAAGATTTGAAGCCATTATGCCCCATGCTCTTGTGATTTTTCTAATTTGACTGTCGCTTATGTGTCCCTTTGATTTGAACATGTTTACTAAGTATAACATGAATTCTAAGCTGAAGTTTTTCAGTTCAATATTGAAATCATTTAGTAAATTTTCACAAATTCTTTAAAAATGAAAATTTCATTTTACAAAAACAAAACAAAGTTCTGTTTTTGAAGTTAAAAGTTTACTAGCCTTTAGTGACTCATGAAACATGATTTATTAGTTTATTCTTGTACACTGTCACAAATAGTGTAAGCAGTAATTTACCTGCATTTTGAACAGGTTTCAAGATTATAACCTATTTCCTGTAGGTTTAGTAATTTATTACTGGATCTCATTGGTTACCAATGTGTACATAAAAGGGGCATCCTCGTTAATATTCAACATGCTGCAGGTGTAAAGGTTTAGTGAGTAAGCAAGTAACCATTGATGTACAGTGGAGGTTTTGCATAAAAAAAACATAATACTGCAAACAGTAAAGCTATAAAGGCCGGACGTCTCGTTGAAAATTTGAATAGATTTCCCTTGGTAAAATGTCACAATATTAATGATGAAGTGTAGCAGTAATTTATGTTACTGGGATGCATCTGTATTTGACACAGTCGATGAGAAAGATATATTCAATATTTAATGTATTAGCTTGAATATGCTCAATTTCATGCTACAAAGCTATGAGAAGCTTTTATTAACATATTCGGAGTTGTCTTTTCAACTCATCACACAACTGGCTTTTGACACATGTCAAATTAATCACACTCCAGCTCATTCAGCTGTGCCAGTAAAAAGGCACAGCCAATAAAAACCCAACCCAGATGAATTATTTTTGGCACACCTGTGTTAGTAAATGTAAAGTGAAGAGGGCCCCTGTGTTAATATGTGATATAATTCTCTGTTCCATCATAGTTTATTTGAAGCCACACAGCATAGAGCGTTCACTCAAATAAAGGTTACTATTAGCATATGTAAGGGGTTATAAGAACTGTGTTATAGACACATGTTGATAGTGATAAGATGGTCCAATCTTATTAATAAGATATTACACTAAAAAGCTGCAAGCCGAGGAAGTACGGAAAATATTTGAAACAGCAAATAATGAAAGCACATGCACTGTGAGTAACCTAATGTACAATGAAAATGTCTCCTCTGGGCACTAAAACAGTGATTAACAAAACTGGGACAAACTTGTTGTGGTGACTCATGAAGCTACTTTAGCAGACTATTCATAAGTGGTACTAAAAAAATGGGCTGAAATGTGCTTTCGAGTTTCAAAAGGCAGAGAGAATATAACTGATCAAAAAGCAAGAATTTAGGCTAATTTTTTCGTTAATGTGTTTTTCATTAATTCCTGAAATCATCACATGGTCAAAATAGTAAATACAACTCTCACAACAACATTTTATTTCATTTCCTTTGGCAAGTTGCACTTTGACCAAAATTGTTTTTTAGCTCCAAACAAGTTTCTGGCAGAGTTTGAGTTTTGACCACTCCTTATGGGCACAATTGTACAAGTTATAAATAAAGCTATTTTATACCATAGAAGTGACCTACTTAAACTCAGCCCAGCAACTGTACTTTTGGTCAGAACTCTGAAAAAGCTAACACAACAGCTCATTGTTAACTATACAGAACCCAACAAATCCACTGCTGTGTGTTTTGGATCTTTGCCCTTTTGGAACATGTCTCAACTATTGAGATGATGGTTTTGTGTTGTGTTCAAGAGTTCTGAGATAGTCCTCCTTCTTCCTCCTTCCAAACAATATTCTTTTTTATTTTTACATGCTATCAGTTTTAAACACCGAACTGGATGGAAGATGCTTATTTTGGGACTTCAGTCCTGGATGGAAATCTGTGCAGATATATAAATTCACCTGACAAAAGCTCTAGCTTTCTATACTTGTGCCGTAAGGCGCTTTCATACTTGCATTGTGGAACATGTGCAGTAAAGTCCATCAACTCTTTACCCAGAGCTGTTATTTTAAACATATTGCTTCCTCACGTACTTTTTATGTCCTTGCTACGTTCAGATATGGGGAAATGTTCTGGATAAGTTGATGGGTAAGACGTCTTGTGTTGTGACTTCTGCATTCAGGCAAAATGACGTGCCGCAACATTTCCACTCTTATGACTTGGGGGCTTGCTGGTAAATGTTACAGCTCAGAGGTAAAAGAACGGAACGTTTGTCTGAATGCAGGCTGTATAAAAGACAAAGTCTGCAACATTACCGCTTTTCAGAGCAAGTCTGAAAGGTGCTTTAGTGGTTTTGAGGTGTACCTGACCTCCTAAACTAATTTCCTCTAAGCTGAGGGCAAGTCTTCCTCATGTTATTGTACAAGTGGAAAACCCCCCAATAAACATTTTACAGCGTTTACAGCTGCCATCAATTGTGAACTCAGATTTTATTTGGTTAGAATCCACTAAATTAATAAAATAACCTAATTTACAGTACATTTTGAGGATATATGTATCAATTTGATTTTACAGAGTCCATGCAGAGATAAAAGCTAATAATAATGGAAGCATTTTTTCTATTAAACTAGTATAATGTGCAAGCCCTCTGGCCAAGAAAAAGACAGTACCACAATTTTATGTTGCTGGCAAGGTGGACTTTTGGTAAGTTCAGTTGTTATGTGTAATCACAGCCTGAACTGGTTAACAGGAAAATGTAAATGTGTCTGTCCAGGAAACAAAATAATAGCTACGATTTTTCACTATATTATCAACAATATGCTCTTTGAGACAGAGCACTGGATGAGACTTGAAAGGGCAACCGTGAGAACCCTTAACCTTCTTTCTTCCTGTTTTGTGCAGTAGGCACATTACAATTGATAATGTGGCTATTTTAATGTGATAGTGGGTTGCTGATGTTAAAATGCTACATGTGGCGCCTTGAAAACAGTGAAAAGAGGCACAAAAGCGAGAAAATGAAGTCAGCAGAGGCAATGACAGTGAAGAACCACATATGAATAGAAATACTGCAAAAGTATGCGCTTATGGTCTGATTTTCTGTGCCCGATTCAGGACAGAAAGAGGTTTGTTGTGTTTTAATGATGGCATGGGAAGATTAGAAGGGAAAGAGGAGGCAGAGGGACAGATGATGGAGAGATAGGCTGACAGAAGTGGCAGCAGTAGATGAAAAAAAGAGTAGGAAGATGTATGGGTCTGACGTAGGAGTGAGTCATTGGAAGGGAGACTGGCCAAGATAATGGGGAAAGGAATGAAAGAAGAAGGGGATAGATGAAGGACTTACTTAAGATGGTAATGCCAAATGCACTAAAGGGAGGGGTGTAAGGGGGTTACTGGAAATGAAAGGGTAGGAAATTGCTCATTGGGGATGGTTAATGTGAACTGAGCTCTGCGAGAAATGAAAACTTCTCGGGAAACGGGACAGAGCAGAGCAACAGTGTGAAGGCGAGAGTGTGTGTGGATGCGAGATGGAGGGTGACAGTCTGAGCGCTCAAAAGAGAAAAAGCTGAAAAATGGGCAAGGAGAGCTTTAATGGGGCGGAGAATAAAGAAAATGGGAAAAAGGAGGGAGGGGAAGGATGAGAAATTACTGTGCAGTGTGCAGATCAAAATCAGCCATGGTGAGGACGTTAGAACAGTGACATTGCATGTCTATTTGAAGTAGAGCGCCCTGTCTGTTAGAATTCCTGATAGTCACATAAGATAAAATATGAGCGCATTTGAGAGATCCTGTGTTTGCATACACGTGTACGCTGAAGTGTTGTTCCCCTGCACACAGTGAGCTCTGTGATGACTTACGGAACAGCAGCATGCTGGCGTTGGAAGCGCCCAGACGGTTTGAGGCAAAGCAAGTGTAGTTGCCAAAATGCTTCTCTGTCACGTTGGTGAACAACAACAGCGAGCGAGTTTTCTCATTTTTGATCCTCAAGGTGTTGTCATTCTCTACCGGCCTGGGTGGCGTTCGTGCAGAAGCAATGGAGGAAAGGAAAAGGGGAAAAAAAGATGACAAAAAGATAAATAACACAACATAACAACATATCCAGAGGCTCTGCTTGCATTAAGAGAATTTATTTCTGTTTCTCTTGCGACAATGATACAACTCAGTCCCCTCCAAATATGTCTGTGATATATAGAAGTAATACAATATGTCTTAAACAAGCCAGTTAAAGATGTAAAAAGATGATGATTACTTCAGATAAATGCCAATGTCTGCTGTTAGGTGCATGCACATCTGGATATTCTTATATGTCACCTTAATTTTTCTTCAACTTGGTGCTTTTGAGTTGCTTCAAATTTGATTATTACATAAATATTCATCCCATGGAAAATACTTAAGATGCTTGTGATTAAATATAATCTTGTCTTTGAATCAGGTGCAGGCAGGTGTGTTGAAACAGTTGAAGGCAAAAAGTGACATTGTTTACTGAAGCAGCATAATTTAACAACACTTTAAATAAAAAAAAAGAATTATCAGACATTCTGTTATGGGAGATTGTACAAACATGCTGGTGCAGCAAAATGGATGTGTGGAAAAAAAGTAAGTTTAGTTTAAATACAATAAAATATCACAGGATTCTACACACAGAGATATTTAATCTCTTCAAATAAATCCAGTACACAACATAGTACCATATTGAATTTATTCTTTAAAATGTAGGAGTTTTAGATAGATTTCATAGATATTGGGGAATGATATTTGCTGTCTTTGGACGTTTTATCATAGTAGGATTGCAACAATTTCACCGCATAAATAGTTAATCAAACAACATTGTATAATATATTCTGAATAGAGACTTGTGTGGTGCTGTTACAGCCCAAACAGGTTCTTATGCATTTTAAAAAATCACAGCATCCCTAATGAATATTGCTCTAAAAGCTTGATAATTCAGGGAAATATTGAGATCCAAAAAGCTCCGTAACAGTTTAAAAATGCAGGATTTTACCAAGATAAGAATAACATGAAAACAGGCTGGCGTAGTGTTACATAATGCAACGTAAATGAACAATGAATATGTGTGTGGTCTCACCTGTGGTCATCTCTGAACCACTCAAAGGAGGCTGGTGGGACCGCCATTGCTTCACAACGCAAGATGGCTGTCTTGCCCAAATGGGCTGGCATGTTTTTCATGTCTGTGATCATGGGAGGATCTGGCAGAGAAAATGAGGAATGAAAAGGATACACAAACAGAGAAACAGGAGATTCAGTAATTAGTATACACCAGCTTTCACTAAGGAGCCAAGTCAGCTCTGACCAGGTTTTCAGAAAAGGTTGAAAAGCGCCTGCAGAGAACTAAATTAAAATATATACATAATAATGCATGTACAGCATTTACATGCATTATTAATACATAATTATGCAAATCAGGTTCAGGTGAATTATCACCGCTGGGCTACTGTGTCCTCACACGGAGGGGTACTTACAGTTCACTGTGACTTTGACCTTGCGCTGGTCAGGTGGAGCTACACCGTTGTTGGTGATGCATTCATAGTCCTCGGCCTGCTGCCTCTTGATCTCTGTAATGTCTAGGAACTCCCCCTCACTCACCAGCCCATCTAATTGCATAAAGGGTGAAGCCAAAGGTCACTTTAAATCATATGCAAGGTGACTCAGCCTACAGATTTATGGTTTACAATTTGAGACAAACAAGCTTATGACTCACATAATTTAGGAGTGCGGGGAAGGCCAATATGCAGATAACAGCAAATAAAGCACTAATCAATTCTTCCTTTGAATAATGATATACAATGCTGAGTGATGTCGTGAAAAATCAATATAATGGTAATTAAAGCTGTAATGACATAATGAAACAGTTAACAACAGAGTAAGTCAGTATGTGATAACAGTGAATTATCGACAAATGCTAATAAAATCTCTGTTGTCAAAAATAAAGGATCATGTTTTTTTTCCTGATACTGTGTTACTCGGTAAATATGATAAATATGCAAGTATATTTAATGCAGATGCAAAGTAATTAAATACACCCAGACAAAAATCTAGTCATCCATCATCAAACTGTTCATCCAAGTACTCTGACATCCTCCTCCTTAGTGACACTTTCCTGGGCCTTCTGGGGGATCCCAAGGTCTTCACAAGCCAAAAGGAAAATTCCCCCAATGTGTAGTGGATGTTCCTGAGGTTGCGTCCCAAATGGGAATGCTTCCAAAGGTAGGTGTGCAGGACATATCTTAATCAGATTCCTGTACCACCTTCACTGACTTCTTTTGATGAGGAGGAACAATAATTCTACTCCCGGTTAATCCCAGATTCTCAAGCACCTTACCCTATCCCTACGGTTGAGCCCCATCACCCTCTAAAGGACACTCATTTTACCTTCTATATTTCTAAATAATCCATGGATTAAAGAGGTGGAATGATTGGAGCACTTCAATGATTCTGGAAGTTGTATCATGTAAGCGGTACATTGCCTGGAAAAAGAAAACACAAGCTTCCTCTTGGAGCAAAAGGTTAGTACCTTTGGCTTGACTAGGCCCAGCCAACCTCTTACCTCTAAGTGGGCTCAACACTTACAGGGAAGAATTTTGAGGGCCTAGGTCTGGACTCGAGACATAAATTAAATGAATCAATCATCTCAGGGCGGCTGTAGCTTAGGTGTAAAGAGCTGTGGCCTACTAAACTTAAGGTTGGTGGTTAAATTCCCATCTTCTATTCCCCTTGTCGAAGTGTCCTTGGACAAGACACTGAACCCTATATTGCCTCCCGATGTGCCTATTGGGTGTGCGAATGGTTAGCTACTGAGCACCAAGTATGTATGAATATAAGTGCTTTATGAATGGTAGTGATTGGCTGAATGAGACTTGTAGTGTTAAAGTGCTTTGAGTGGTCGCATTACTAGAAAACACTGTACAAGTACAGTCCCTTTACCATCTCCATAATGTTATGTAGCTCTATTTGTGCCACCCAGGAACATCTGTGGGCACTAGCTAGGACTGTTATTTGGTACTGGGACATCAACAATTAATGATTTGGTTCCTGTACATTGTGAGAAGGGTTCCCACCAGATACAATATCTAACTGGTCTGAGACAATGCTTTATCAGTTGGCAAGTGAGACAAATGCCACATGGAGAGCGTTAATCACTTTACATAACAGTGATTGTAATGTTTTGTTTAACTGGTGGAAGTGACACATTTGTTTTTATCATGTCAGGGGAAATTTTGAGCTTTACTTCAAAGCACTGAGTGCAGCAGGGGGTGATGGCTAATTCACCACATTACATGGTGAGAAAAATATTTGACTGTTATTTGATTTTGACAAACTCCCAGGTGCAGCAAAAACCGAATTAGTCAGTCTCGCACTTTCGCTCTTTTTTCCTTGGGCGACTAGCAGGCACGAATCTCTTTGGAGGAGGAGAGTCGAGGGGACGGGCTAGAAATTATTGCTCCTTCATGTGAGGGACTGAATGCTTGGGGTGTTATTGGCTTGACAGTGGCAGAGAGAAGGAAAGAATGAGACTGAGAGTGCACCCCCACCTCCCTGCAAGCCTTAGCAGCCAGCTGTCTCACAGACTCCAAAACCATTAGCCTTTTTTCTCTCCTTTAACCCATTAAAGAAGTCAGACTGTGGAACATAGTATAATAAATAATCTCACCACTAACAAGGAAATCCAGCTTTTAAACTGCTGCTCACTTTTCTCATTAAAAGCCCCTCACTTAAGAAAAAACAAACAAAACTCACACCCAAAACACTGTCAATCAGTAAACCTTTAGCTCAGCTCACAAACAGTTTGGGAGCAACACCAACATAAAGACACACATACACACAAAAAAGACACAATTATTCCTGTCAGAGATTAGCGCTGCGCTTCTAATTGAAGATTATACTGGAGGATTATTAGTGCAGCTACTGAGCTGGAGACGATTACTTGCAGCTGCTGCGGCGCAGGCTGAGCAAAAAAACGACCACCGCAGTGATGGCTGCTGGTGCCACCTGAGAGAGCGCAGGCGGGAGCCGGGCGACATGGTAAGGTGGGTGCAATGTTATTCACTCATTCCATTAGTCTGATAAATATAGCTCTCTTGTGACATCTCTGTCAAACAGGCAGAGCACCCAACTCTGCCAGAGGAGGGGAGGTGTGGCGACAGAAAGGGGAAAAAACTGGAGAAATCACGCATACGTAGCTCCAATGATGACTTCCAAGAAATGAAAAGGACAGATGAAATATAACATGAGAACAATTGACAGAAGGCTGTGCATTTCACACACAGGAGGGCAATTTACCAGAGATAAAACGCAAGAGACAGGAGATGCACGGATAAAAGATAAAGGAAACAGGAACGCACCAAGAGGTGTCATGCTGGTATTTGACATGATTCATTCTTTCGCTGACTTTTCACTGACACCTTCTAAAGAAAGTTTGATGTAAAACGACAGTCCCATCCTCTCAGATCTGCAGACCTGAATTGCACACTCCTCTTCGCTTTGGTTGGAGATCATATCTGAGGATTGCCAGCCTCTGGCACTCCTACAATGGTCAGTAAAATATAGTTTCATCAACCACTTACGGCTTTTGAAGAAGCCTGACTCCTGACCACCAGAGATAGTTGGATTGTACCTCAGAGGAGAGGGAAGAGTGTGAATGAAAAGGATGAGGAGTTCAGACTCTCCCTGTAGTGAAACCTTTCTTATTTTCCCCCAGCAGCATCACGCGTCCCAGTGGACCATCAGGGCACTTGATTTCTGGTCTCCTCTTATCCATTTCCATTAGAAAAACTACAGTCACAGCAGAGAGGTCTGATGTCAGTATGTAACTGAGAAGGATGGAGACCAGCTAACTTCTTTTGGGAGCAATTAACAGCAAAAATGCACACTATTTGAGATGAAAGATGCTGGACCTCTTCATACATGCTCAAATAAAATCTTTTGGACTAATTTTAAGCACTTTATCTTATGTCCTTTCCTGCATTCATATGCTTTCTGATAGAACCTGCATTATGATGCAGTTTTGATGCCTTTATTAATATTCTACGATAAGACAAATTTTAAGGGCTGGTAAATGTAAGATTTTTCTTTTAGGTGTTTCTTTTTGTTCCTGTTACATCTATTGATACTTATATTTTGTAAAAATTCTTTGTGTTGAAGGTAAATAATGCAGTGATTGAAATAAACAAATATGTGATCATCTTAAAATCCCATGAAAAGATCAAAACCAGTAATGAATTGATTCCACCAACAAGAATTGTCTGAAAAGCCAGAGCGTGGTAAAGCTGGTTCTGCTTCCACTGAGATCCATTGTAGTCTATGTCGCTGGGCGACATGTTTTATTATTTAAGCACAGTCACTGTGGGTTATTTTGAGTTAATCCAACATACCATTCACATGCTGGCTGATGTAAATATCAGAAGTAATCCAGTGGAGAAACCAATTGCCAATGAACACTATACTTACTAGAGCAGCATTTGCTGCTGGAAAACTGTAAAATGCAACTATTTGCACATTTACGTAAATATTTTATATAAAATCCATATGACATAATGGGTGTTGTATGACTGATGCTGAGTTTGACATCAGAAGCGTGTCTGAAAAGTTGGGCCAGGGCCATGTCTGTAGTGCGGGGTCTTCTTTGTTTTATTTAGAGCTTTATGGAGCACAAATGGGCTGATTGGTGGAAGGTCTGGGGCCTGTTCCAGAAACGGGATTATGTAGAAACTCTGAGTATGTTAACCCTGAGTTGGAGGATACTCAGTGTTTTCTGCTCCAGAAAGAGAGATAAGTCTTATGTTACCATGGTAACTGACTCTGTGGAGTGAACTGCCTAGCCGACAGGTTCACCATGATAAAACTTTGAGTTTCTGCCTGTCTCCTCCCACCTGAAGCAGTTTTCAAACGTACCAATGCTGTTCCAGAGACTTAAGCTGAATTAATGATTTAAATATGGGATTTTTCAGCACTTAAACAAATGCATCATAATTTCCTCATAAACATCTCATCAAACGGTATTTTCATAGTCACTCGGACTGTACGGCTGTATTTCATATGAAAACCATGCATTGCCCAGATGCTTCAATAACAACCTCTTGCTCATTTACTGGGTAAAATAACAAGTGTTTTGTCAGCAGTTGTCGTGGTAAATCCAGGTATTAGAGCTCCACTTAGGATGGCTTTTATTGTGCTTCCCTACTCTAAGGAAATGTAACTTACAGTTGATTGAATCAAGTTGCTCTGGAACCGGAAACCCAGAGTTTCTCAGCCCAGAGGAAGTTAACTCAGTATTTCCCTTTAGACTCAGAGTTGAACCTCCTTTCTGAAACAAGCCCCTGGCCTTGGACCAAATCAGAAATGGCCATTCTAACTCCAGGGCACTGCAAATATGAAAACTTTATAAGTTTATAACTTTATAATAAGTGCAGTAGCGGTTTGGCATTGTCTTGCTAAAAAGTGTGAGGCCTTTCCTTGATTCCAAGCGTCCATGAGTGAAGCGTTATGTGCTTTACAGATTGACTAAATGTCCCATGATACATGATGTTTTCAAATGACCTTGTTTCCCCATCTGAGCACAGTTTCAGCGACCACCGGCATCAGATATCACTGAAACTCTACTCATAAGGCAAATCCCAATCGCTGCACTTTGAGACTTAATACACATTTCCGCTTCAGTGAGGGCTAAATGTAAACTTTCAGTTAAGATTTAAAAAGAGGGGTTGTTCAAAAAAATATTCTTACTTAAAACCTACAACAAAGCAGAATATGTTTTCACATAGTCAATAAAAAATTATATGTTTGGATGCGCTGCCCCAATCCTACTTGTGTCTCAAGCCCTTTCAGCCACTCACACGCAATCACCTTTACAGTAAGTTGACATCATTGAAGGTTATATTGAAGGGTGAGTGCATTATTTCATCTGCTGTGCGGATGTACCTGTAGTACAAAGCAAGGTTTTGAACTCCTTTGGTCATAATTTCTGTTCCTCTAAACAGCTTAAATTCTTAAGCCTGATTCTTCAGGAGCATGAAGTTAAAGATAAAATGTACAGTTTTTGCAAAATGGTGGGGCACCCTGCATGGTACTGTAAGTCCCAGTAAAACCCCTTTTGACAAGCGTCACAGCTTCTAAGTCCTTTTTGCAGAAAGCAGTCTCACAGTTAATGCTTTAGAGATTTTTGCCCATTTTCCTGGATAAGGCTCTGAATTCACAGAGCTTCTAGGCTTTTCTTGCATGCACCAGTCTTTGGGGTGTATCAACAGATTTTTTATGATTTTCGAGAATCCAAAGCACGACTGCACTGATCCACTCACACGCTAAACAATTGGAGATGCTTTCATATGGATCAGATTCTGCATCTTATTTCTAAAACAAGCATTAGGGGTAATGTATTAAATATTCACTTAATCTGTCTGCATAATTTCTTAATTAAAAACATTATGTAAGTTTGCCATCTCTCTATCATCTTCCAGAAACTCCAAGGTTTGAGGAGTCAGAAACGTTTCCTTATTTTAATTTTGGTAACAATGATGGTGAACAAGTTACAACCTAAGTCTATGGAATTACCTTAAATCTTTATTTTCTTGGGAGGGACCAAGCCTGTGGTGTGCCTCTGCTTTGTGCCAATGTATACTTGCGTAAAACACCTTTCACTTTATGCCATTTGGAGACAATTCTTTCCCTCTACTTGTGTATCATTTTCAAAAAACATACATTTTCTGCCTCCCATCTGTTTTTTTGCCCTTCCTTGCTGCTTTTCTCTTTCAAACCCCTGCCCTAAATCAAAACCTAGAAAAGCATATTTCAATTACAGCAGCTTGGTTGCTGACTCAAGCTTTTGCAAGCATACAAAACTGGAAATATCACAAAGGCCAATGTTGTTAACAACCTATGAAATATGTGCAAAATATATGCTTGTCATCTTGTCATATTGTTTTGTTAGTATTAAAAACACTTGCCACCTCCTCCCCATCACCACAGCCATCTATTCCCGATAAGTCTGACGGGTGGCATGTTTTGTCTCTCTGTGGGTCAGCTGATGGATGCCAGGGAGCACAAATGGGAGAGTAAGATTGTATCTGTGCTTTGGTGGAGATGAAGGATCAGGAGGTGGTGCCTGCAAATAACAGTGCGGCTCAGTGTCACTACAGCATGCAAGTAAAATCTTATGTAACTGCAGAGAAACTGCAAAGGGGTTAGAGACCTTTAGCAGGTCCCTCTGACCTCTGAGCTGCTGCACCTCCTCCTAATCCACAACCTCCAAAAAACGATACACACTCATTTTTCCATCCAACGTCGACTCTCTCTGTCACTGCCCCTCCCTTCGTATTTTCTCTGCAGTCTCCAAGTAACGGGGACAGATGGCCGGCAGCTTCTTGCTGTTTCTTTGGGCTCGACAACCCCTCCCCTATCTCCACTGCCCCTGGCCTACTGCAACTGATGACTTGGTTGCAGAGACTCCCACGGAATAGCAATGTGGGCCCTATCTCGTTTTCTGAGAGCTGAGGGGTTATGAGGGGGGTAGGAGAGGGGGGCTGTGTGAGTCGGTGGGGGTGGTTAGAGAGGGAGGATTACTGCTGACAGAAGAGAAATGCCGTAGGCTTTCAAGTGAGGACAACTGCACAGAGTTTATGGTGTAAAGTTGTGTCTGTGTGTGTGTGTTTGTTGCAGGTGTGCATTCATGCATGCTTTCCTTTTTTTGCTCTATATTTTTGTAAATCTGTGGGTGTATCCGTACTGGGCTTGTCCCTGCCTGAGGTGCTGTACTGTACTGTACTGTACTATGCAGGTTCACCAACATCAACTGGAAAACGAAGGACATCGCGTCCAGGCAAACCGAGGGACAAACACTGGTGAGGAAGAGGAAAAGACCTCTGAGTAAGCCTAAAGCTGTCTGTTAATACGACTGTACAGTATAGCTGTGCATTTACTGGCATGACAGCATAATTACAGCATGTCGAGTATTTGTTCACTCTGACCTATTGCTGGTTTTTCTCCTGCTTCTCAGCTGTCTCAGTGCTGTTGTACTTAACTTAAAAGCCAGCCAATGAACTGGATGATAAAAAACTGCTTTAACCTTAACTCTGGCAAAACCAAAAGCTTGAAAATCTAAAATGGCATTATAACACAATAACCCTTAATCTGTTCCAGCTCCCTGTAAAATTCATCTGTCAGATTCAATACCTCCTCCAAAGAATTTACATAACTTTCTGGCATACGCGAGCTGAAATTAGACACAATAAAGTTCCATGTTGATGGTTCACACACTGGTCACGGAGCTTGAAGCTTAAAGTTTATCCTACCCAAGAAAGAAAAAGCAGAAATCAGCAACATGATGAAAATAAAGCTGCAATTGGTGACAATCAGGGTGCAAAGAAAATGTGAGCATTTTGGCTGTAAATGTCTTTTGACATTATCTAATGTATGAAGAAACACACCGCATGATAAATGCATAAATGACTACACTGCTGGCAAATACTACATGGACAACAGAAGCAATGGTCATCTAGTAGAGCCACTGGAGAGAATTGTTTTTCTACACACATTAGAAAAATTGAACCTTTTCTTCCTTTAAAAGTACAAAGTGAAAAATATCACTTTTTCAGTGCTTTGGAACAAATATTCACTGTGAAGAAAAAGGTCTTCATCTAGAAAAATCTAATTTAGTATGTGGCTCAGATTTGTACTGGTTGTCTATGTCCCTCTCCCAGGTCAGAGAGAAAAAAAAAAAAGCTACCTCATCTTCATCACCTAACTTCATCTTCAAATCATGTTTCATTTGCTATAAAGTTAGATATCTAAACTCGCTTTCTATTGTTTTTTGTTTTTCTACTAAGAAGAAAATGCCATCAGAAGTAATTCTTTGGTCTTTGTTTAACATTTTACATGTAGGCTGGTAAATCTGACTTCTTTTTAATTTTTTTTAATTTTTTAAATTTTCATTAATTATTCATTCAATTTTTACTTGTTCACAGTTGGAAATTCTGATTCTCTTTTTTTCAACTGAATGCAGCACTATACCTGAACCTGCCACTGCAAAAATAAACTTCTAATTCTCAGATTTTGGCTTGTTCTGATGGCACACTGACATCTATTCTGCACATTTCATGTGCTACCATTGCCTGCAGTGTCTTAAAGCTGAGAACTGCACTTCACATCACAGGTAGGTTTTATTCAAAGGCACACGACAGCAAAAGGATATCAACATACTGGCCACTTTTAACACACAGCCAGCTTATTCAGCAATTAAACCCAATTGACATTTTCAGAGGAAAAGAGAAAAGAAAGACAAAAACAAACAGATCCAGAATAAACATAGGACTGACTTTTACTAACCCCATACCTTTCATTTAGTGGCGTCAAAGTGTAAAAAAAATCAAAGTTAAACAGTGCAGCTTAAACTTCAGTTTTGAAAAACAAACAAAAATTTTATCAGGCTGATATGCAATGAAAGAATTTGGATGGGATTTTTGTCTGGTGTATGCAGGTGAGCTGGCCATTTTGTTTCCTCTGCAGTGTTGCTTTAACAACCTGGTACAATTTAGCTGATGGCTTGGGATGAGACTTTAAGTAATAGAGCGATAACAACTCCCTAGAGATGAGGTGCATTTGAGGGAAAAGAAAAGATTTGGGAATGAAATATCCTGTAAAGAAATCTGTTTTGATACACGCTGGTGTGAACTCTATCCCATTTTCAAAAAGGCAAAACCTGTGGAATAGAGAAGTGGAGGGAGTCGTGTGGGTCGCTCCATGCCTTAAAGCTGGCTGCACTGAAACGTTGTAAGATTGACCTACTACTGTATGATGTTTGGACCAAAGTATGACACAAAGACTTCAATACGACCTCAGAAATTGTGCCAACCAGGGAAAAAAATCCTAATACAAGGCTTTTAAGTTTGTTCAAACAAAACTAAAAATGTTGTCCTGCAGTTGCAGCAAAGATTTTATTCTGTCTGATTGGTAAAATAAAAATAAAAATCTAATGTTGTATTTAAGTTAAAGTTAACATAGTAATTATTATTATTATATCATATGTATTTCATTATCTATTACATGTAATATTGACTACAACTCAGTTTCAAAGCAACACATCCAAGAGACTTTGATGAGATGTAAAAAAATAAATAAGTAGATTTGAAAATATTTTTAAATATACATTCTAATGAAGGAGAAGTAGAACAAGACAAATCTGGCAGCTAAAAAGCTCAAACTGCTCATAAATCAATAACTGCTCTGTGTGAAAATATTTATTATAGTCAAAGAAGAATATTCAGTAAACAGCTGCTTTTATGTGCCAAATAGATGACAGCCACAGCTATAAAAAGGCCTCAACTTTCTAATCCCCAGAGGCCATGTAATGGTTATTTGCCTGATTTACAACATTGAGGACATAGACATGAGCATATAACAGAATTAATTCTTTGATAATAGGATCGAATGGATCTGACTCCATCTATCAAACCATGTGTCCTGACCACCCTGAACCAGCTTCTAACTTGCTGAGGAAAAAAAAACAAGAAACAGCTGATATAATGCCAAAAGTGGCTGTTGGCATCGTGATGCCGGTTGACAGGGTGGATGAAGACAGATGCTGACGATTACTGGTGGCGTGGTGGGGATAATTACGTATAATGTGTGGTTATTTGGGACAAAACACTGGGACGTGGGGGAAAAGCGGGAGAATGAATTTAAGATGGGCGCAGACTAAACAGCTGGGTTTAAAAAGGATGACACAGGGACGAGGGATAAAAACACTGACTTGAGCCGAATGCTGATAAGAATGCAGGGTGGAGAATTAAAAAAAAACAAAAGAGCCTTTAACAGGCGGAGCGGGGTTAAGGATGAATGTACAGACAGGGAGATAAAGGTGAACATGTGAACAAGAGATCTCTGCATCGGAAGACAAGCAAACAAGAAAAGGTAGCTTACATTTCTGGTCCTTCCAGGTGACGGTAGGCTCAGGCCGTCCGACTGCCAGACAAAAAAGGTTTACATTCTCTCCCTCGTTCACCGACACGTTTTTTGAGATGTTGACGATTCTTGCCGGCACTGAAAAACAAGATCGTGCCATTAAAACCTGACCTCAAAATCACCTTTCCTTTTCATAAATTATTGATAAGGCATGGCCTCACAGTTTATGAAGGCGTTAAGGTCTCTGCATTTTAGACAGACAGACAATCAGCTGATTAATGATCTGTGCCTGAGCGCTTACTGAACTGTGCAACAATATGCTTGACCGTCTACTTAAAATGCACCAAACTCCAAATTGCTGCAAATGAGCATTAAAATGCCCTCCTTCTGACATCTAATCCAATTTCATCTCTAAAGAGGTGGCATTTGTCAAGGTAGTTGATGATTTTTCACTCCTATTTTTTAAGCAAATGATCATCCTTCAATCCAGCTTTGTGTCCAAATCAAAGTGTTGGTGTGGTATGTATGTACTTAGTTGGAGAAGATGATGGCTCTTGAATTCAAATAATCTGCCATGGTTTTTAATTAGCTAAGCTCTAAAATTTCTTTTGTGAGATGTCTAACAACGATACTTCATTCTGCTAAGATCAGTGTTCGCAACAATAAAGCACAGATAAAAGTGCAGCTCTTGCTTGATACACTGACTTGAGGGTGTGATTAGTTTTTATGATATCAATCTTGCGATGCTATTGTAGACAAATAGAAATTGGTATACTGTACTTAGGGATCTTTGCCAAGCTTTTTGACCCCGGAGATACAAGTGTGGCAAAGTCTTGGCAAGTGAAGTGAATAATACTGAATGCCACCTTTCAGACAGGGATTTCATTAAAAAGTATGCAACTTTATCCTGCCTGGCGATTTGTATCTACTGGCACAGTCCAATATATGGAAAAAAAAGTGACACGTGTTAGGAGTAAATATCTGAGATGTAGTCACGGAGCAGTCCTGCATCAATACATCATGTCGTTCGAGATCAGTCAGACTTTCAGTCACTTAGCTGCTGACTTGATGACTAAGCCACAGTCACAGCTCTGGGCTGACTTTTATTTAGTCAGGCAGCTGGACAGCCTCCTGTGTACCTCATCTACTCAACATACATCCTCATCCATGTGATCCGCCTAACTTTCCGTTCTCAGACCAGTGTAAACTCACCTTATCACAGCAAGACCAACTCAGCTTTCCACAAGTCATTTCGGTTTGAAAATGCCAACCTAAAATACTAGTTCCATTCATGTGATTTGTATTGGAGTCCAGTCTGTTACAACCCAGCCACTGACCTTGGACGATGAGGTAGACATTGGCGATGCGAGGCCTGTTATTGGCCTGGAAGGTGCAGGTGTAGGGGCCCTCATCGGTTACTTGCACTTTTTCAATGTGAATGGAGAAATCACTGTTGTTGCTGTTGACCAGCGTCACACGCTTGTCCAGCGACCATTTATCTGTCCCTGTGAAAAGGATATTGGAGCGGTTCAGCCAGGCTTTGTGGGTCACCTCCTCGTCGATCCGACATCTGCAAGAAAACAGGAGGGGATCAACAAGGGAGAGGTCTGTTTCACTGTATAACTTGATGGATGGTGTTTTGCAAAACATCATTACCAAGCAGTGGGTTACATGTGGATACGAAAATTAGCTCCATCTTTTTTTAATGCGCATAGAAAATGATCTGATCTGAGAAAAGAAAACAGATCTTCTGTAGTAAATTATTTTATTTTCAAAATTGTTGTGACTTTTAAAAAAAAAGAAAAACGAAAAGCATAAAAAATTTTGGGAACCACAAATGATTTAATCTCTTAAGTAATTTCTACCCAGTTCATATTTCCAAGGTTACTTGTTAAAGATGTGGTGTTTATGAAATCGTTATAAAAAGCCATGTTCCAACAATCAGTGGCCATTAAACTGTCTAAAAACTAAAATGACTGATGAGCATTACACAGGAGAAGACGTCAAAGGAGTTTTCAGGTATCTGTTTTTAAAGCTCAAAATGTAATTAAGAAATGGCCATAAACAGAAATGGTGGAGGTCAAACTGAGGTCTAGAGGAATGGAACACAGTAAATAGCTTGCAGGAATGCTAAAACTGCCAATCAACCCTTGTTTGACTGCAAAAGAGCTTTGGGAAGATTTAATGCACTCTGCAGTGGAGATGCACGGCCCTGCTGCGCAGCCACACCTGCACAAAAATGGGATTTGAAAGTGGAGTCAGCAGAAAGACATTTCTTCTGAAGTCACCACAAAAGTCTGAATCACAAGTTTGTAAACAGCATCCAACAAAGCCTGATGTAAAATCATATGAGAAAGTGTATATTTAGAAAATTGTGAAGAATATTTAAAAAAAAAACTTCCAAAAATAATATTTTTAATGATGACCAGAAATTAAGTTTTAAATATTTGTCAAACTGAGATGGATGTGGGAGTCCACACTGATAGTGGCAAATGAAATATGATACAACTAAGAACACATACTGTATTCCACGGTGCTACAAGATAGGATACTTCAAGGCTACGCTGCACAATGTTCTCTTATTATGATCTACTATAGTTAGAATAGATAAATACATACTTCATCAATCTATAACTGATAGTTTTCTTTTAAAATCAACCAATCTTGACCAGAAGATGACACTTCACGTATTACTTAACATGATATTGTACTGATATTACACACAAAAAGAAACTCCATCAAATGATCAACGATACACTGCTTGCAGTTAAGGGATTCAAGTTTATAATTCATTCATTTAAATAATTTTCAGGATTATATCAATTTGATATTGATGCGTTTAAAAGTGTTAGTAATATTGATTGTACAGTAATAAATCCTCCATACTCCTGTTATACCTGTCTGGTTCTCCTTTTCTTTCGCTGGTAACACCTGTTACAGATGTTACAGGTAATCAACATCCATTTTGTGCCTGGTGCAGGGTTCACTGTTTACATAAGATCTTTATTCACCAGGATGGACATTCACTTTTATTTCTGTTGCTGTTGTTAAAGCTGGTCCTTGGTCCCTTACTGTTCAGCAAAAGGGACAATCAATCAGTCTGTTGCCTTCTGTAAGTATGAGGGCTATTTCACTGGTCGAGGGGAAAAATGGGTTCAGTTCAAAAGTAAATTTTGTAATATCAAACCAGAGCTAGAGTCCTTTGGTTCAAAGAAGTCCTGAAAGTTTAGTAGCTGACTTTTTGATATCCTGTGATACTCATTGCAGGCAGTGTTCGTAAGCACTGACCATGTAACATGCACAAAGAATTACTTTTTATTTTTAAGCTTTAAAAGGTGTAAAAAAAAAATCTAAATAAATCCTAAATTAGAATTTTGAATAAGTTCTCCTTGGCAGTTTGCCTTTGACAATCAGATCTTTTTTGAATTACTTAGTTTATCCCATTCCCACAATTCTACAAACTTGCTCATAAAAGTAAAGTAATGTATTTTAAAAAGCTTTGTTTTTTTTTCTTTTATTAATATAAGATTTTGTTGAAGACTCTTTAGGTTAAATGAGGGAACAGAACTCAGTTCTTCCTAGATCAGTCTTCTGTGCCACTCATACATGTATGAGAATACTTGAATGCTCTCTGTTCACATGGTTAGGAAATGCTTTGCCTGCAAAGGTTGTAGCACACAATTCATCTAATTATCATTCCCATCAAACCATCCAGTAACCTCTTGTGCTGAATCAGCATTTCTCTGTGTCTTCCTCCATTCAGTTGTTCTGCAGTCTCTCTGTTTATTTGTCTGTAAAGTCTTGGGTGTTGCATTACAATTGGGCAAACTTTTATAAGGTGCTACACAGGCTGAGCAAAAAGTGTTATGTCAAAGAACATTAAGGAATACGAGTCTTCTTGAATAATTAAAGTTAATGGTAATAAAATCGGCCAGACACTAAAAGTCAAATATACTGAAACACTAAATCTTTTTTTTTAAGCTTAGACTCTGCTAAACATGCGACTTCAGTTCTTGGCTTGGCCACTAGATGTCCTTACACAGCTTCAACTTAGTGAGATGACACATCTCCAAAGTTTTGATGTTTAATTGATATGACCTGGATAAATATATCTGAGATTGATCACTTGCCAAGTCAGTAGATGTGACACTACAATGCATAACAACCACAGAACAAGTGAGCTTAGAAGTCTTCAGCAAACAGACTGCGAGGCACTGAGCTAATGCTCAGATGCATGACCTGAAAGTCAAACATTTCTTATAATACTTACTCATATTGCTTGTCTGTTGGTGGCTCGTGGGTTTAAATAAAATAATGAAAAAGCAAGAAATCCCCTCCATAAAAAAGGGGGAAAAAATCTATTATCTCTGTAAACATGCTCTAATAATCTATTTTTAAAATTAATCACTTCTGCACTGGTGCTGTTGCTACAGGACCGAAAGCCCAGAGGAAATGAGCACCATATTAACATCAAATGTGTCTCTTCCTAATGGCCCGCATCAAAGCCAACACAACAGCATTGTCTCAAGCATAACAAAAGTATTTGTGCCACTTGGGTAAAAGTAGTTTCACATAAAATTGAGTTGTATTTATACAGCTTTTGAGTCTTTTGTTTGACAGCTAGGTGTCTGAATGGCCCTGACTACATTTGAACACACATCTGATTATAAAATATGCTATCAGAGTCTCCCTGATGAAGCTTTAAAGGCATTTAACACACACTATAATCAATGCTGGAAGCATACCACTGTTACACCCAGAAATAAGAGTGATTGCTGTGATGTAATATTGCTGCGCAGCTTTCATAATGCTAAATTTTTAAAGAGGAAAACAGTCAAACAGGCAGGATAGATTTTTCCAACAAAGTTTGGGCTTTTTCCAATTCGAAAAGGGTTAAATAAATCCTATATATCTGACTTCATGGCATCGATAGCGCAGCTCTAAGCTACACGTGTTGATGACAATATGGATCCTGGTTCTTTGATTTCCAACTCAGAGACAGACTTGCTGATGTTGACAAATATTGACAGATTTGTTCTTGGCTTCAGAATAATGTGTTTGAGTTTAGTGGAAGGTCCGCAGTTCTTTCACGGGAAAAAGATGGACCAAAAATGGAATTTATTCAGAGTTGCTGGAAAGCTGTGGTGAAGTAAGTAATGTTGACTTCAGATTTTATTTTCTCTTTTGCACAACTGAGTGCATTTCCAAGCCAGATTACATCCAGGGGAAAAAGCAAGTTGGCTGTTTTTTTGGTTGGTTGGCAGCCAGCAAGGGCTGTGATTTCCACGTTACCAGTCATAGTTTTGCAGGTGTGGTCGGACACATTGAAGGTACGCCTTCGGAGCTTGACAAGGAGTATTGTTGCATCATTCAAGCAAAAAGAAAGGTGGTGGCACAAAGACCAGAAGACTCTATCGATATCTGATGTAATCATTATCTAATTAGCCACGATGGACAGAGATTCCAAATATGGCACGTCATCGAAAGCCTAATTGAAGTTATGAGTGAGAGAACTGGCAAGCAACCCGGTATGGCAGGTGGTGGAAGGGCAAACATTTTTTTCATGTAATCATTTGGTGCAGGTGTAGGATCAAAAGTTACCTCAAAGTGACACTTTCGCCTTCCAAAACTGTAATGTTGTCCGGCAGGTGTCCGAATTCTGCTCCGTGCACACTGGACCCTGCCAAGAAAAATGAGAGAAGAGCACAATGAACATCCAATAACGACACGAGACACTCCACCAGTGCTCATCAATCTCAGCTCAGGTGCTCGAAGATCCACTGCCTCAACAAATCCTTTGTGGCAGCGACGCTTCCTGCTGTCCGGCTTAGCTGTTCAGAAGGGAAAGCAACAAATACACTAAACAAAGGAGTCAAAATGTCTGCACTGACCCTCACACTTGAATAATAATTCGGTTTTACCCTGGATTCTGGTGGTATGCGTGTTCATTGAACAGCCCTGATAATGAACAAAGGGAAGAGGATTCACGCGGAACTGCCGGAGCATGAAATGAAGGGACAGCCGCGGTAACAGAAGGGATGCTCCTACTGCCTACCAACACACACGCACACACATGGGCACACAGAACAGAAACACATGCATCCGAAAACACAAACATATACTGTAAAACGAACTCACACAGGAACAGACACACATCCTGAGAGCTATTAGATGAGGAGGGAATACAAACTCGGCATCTGTGAGTGTCTGACATGCTCAGGAAAAAAAAACTCAAATAGGTTGAATTAATTTATTGAAAACTTGCTTGGACTGCAGTCATTTAAAAAGATGTTGCATATTTAAACAGGCTGCAACCCCAGCACATGTGATCGTGTCTATCTTGACTCTGCTGAAAGACATGACAATCCAACGCTCCAGCTTATGTCCTCCGACGATCTTTGACTGTCTTCCTGTATGATGACCTCAATACCTCAATAGGCTTTTGTGATGCCTATTCTTGAGATTTAATCAATGGTGACTTTATGAAACGAAGCTGCTGCACCAAGGTTCTAGGAACCACCGCAAGGTTTGTTAAGTAACTGTAAAAGCAGAGACATGTTAAACATGCCATATGAGAAGTTGCTAAGATATGAAAGCTAAAAAGTGGCAGCGATGCACCACTAAACAGATGAAGAGGTGGGTTTTTAAATCAGAGGAGCTTTTTGAGAAATCAGTATTTCATTACAAACGATAATGCGTTGCAATGGACGTCAAGCAAGGTTCTCAAAATGCAAAGCAGAAGTCCTGCAAACTACATTAAAAAGTACTTAATCATTTCCTTAAGGAAAGATAGATGCCTGTATTCATCTCTCATTTACCATTTTAATGGATGGCAGATTGCTTTGCCTTCTCTGTCCTGGCTAAATTCTAGCATGTGCATTCATATAAGTTTCTGCGTTCTCTTCATTGCATGTGTTACCAAAGGGGAATGCTGGGTGTGAAGGTGCACATTTGTTTGCTGACATACTGACAGGGAACAAGGGAAGAGGACAAACTAATGACGCTTCAAAAGAAAATTGGCCCTGAAAATCTCCCACTAAAAGCTGTAATCGCATTGATGGCAGCCGCTGCTGCTGCTGCTGCGCTATCTAGGCCGGCCAAGGATCCTAGAACTGGCTCCATCTTTAAAAGCCCTCGGGGAAGGGCACAGCACATTAGCCATTGTGTACAACGTTAAAAAACGCTCAAAAGCTTCCGCTTACAGTGAATTTTTTTCTTACTACAGAATGATAATATTGCATTGCTTTGCTCAGGCTTCCTCACTCAGTCTCCGTCCTCATCTCCAACTCTCACCTGATCCCTTTCAAACGCTGTACTTTACACATTAGACTTTATTTAGGTTAATTCAATTCCATTTCAGGGCTCGAGGCTTGGAGAAGTGTGTGACATTCGGTCATAAATACACCCTCCAAATGCATTTACAGGCACACACATGAAAAAAGGAGCCTCTATAAAATTATTTGATACAGGGACACACAACACATGCTGTTGTTTTGATAGAATGAATGATGTATGCGCACACTGAATCCTCCGACAACATTGCGAAGGTTACAAACCAGTGGGCAGCTATTCCCATTTCCCTACTCAATTCCCATCTTCACAGCTCGATTGGCACCTTGCATTCTAAAACCTGTATCACCCCCTTTCCACTCCCAGATGCTGCACAATGTGATAAGCAGGTCAACAGACTCACCCTACACATCCTCTTCTGTGCTGAATTACAGGACAACTCCCAAACATGGTGGTTTAAACACACAGGAGATGAGGGAATCTATTGTGACAACATCCATTAGAATTCGTCATTAAAAACACAAATATGACTCCACCTGGAGGCTGAAATGTACGCAGGGAAACACAGAAACATACACAGCTTTTTCCCCACTCATGTCACTGTCTTTGAATGATCGTGAAACAGGACCTGCATCTGCATTTCAGCACCAGGAGACTTCTGTAGTCCTCAGACAAAGGTGCCCTCAGGGCTGTGCAGGGATTTATGCTCCCTTTTTTCCCTGATTCCCCTGCAAAGCATTGTGAGAGCAGCAGCTGTATTATCATCTTTATTAGCTTGGCAGATGGACTACTCTGTTTTGATACCATAATCTGACTCATTGGGTATAGACTGCTGGGATAAGCAGTACAACAACAGCATGTTACAATTTTCTATATCTCCTTAATTTCAGGAAACAGCAGCCTCTGAGCTACAGCCTCAAAGTTCTTGTAAAGACTTGGATCCCGCATTAAAGCCAAGCTCGGATCTTATACAGAATGTGTTGGCAATACTTAGGTACCTGCCTTTCAGTACCAAAATTGTTCTACCTATCCTGCACACTATTTCACAAGGGTTTCAATACTGCATCCAGAGCTTAGTGCAACCCATGATGAGCCTGCCTGTTTTAGGTACATCATCTACAAAAAGGACCTTAATGCGACCTGCAGTACGTCTGGTTTTCCAAGTGGGTGCAGTTAAAGTGTTGCAAATGTTGTGCAGAAGGACTGTGGATGGTATGAATATGCCTGACCAAAAACCAGTCACACACTCTAATGTCTCTCAAAATGGCAAAAGATGCATTTATATGTACTGTATAAAAAAATCTTGAGTATTTATTTCTGTTCAGAAATTATTTATTTTTGTTTCTTTTAATATATATTTTTAATCCTGCAATTGTCCTTTTGGAATATTTCTGTGACAAGTGAGTAAAAAAATCTGTTGTTGAAAATCTAGTTGTTTGGTATATTGAGGTTGTCAGATAACCTCAATTTTTGCATACTGGGTGCAGCAGCACATTCTGCTTTTCTTACGCCGATGAGCCATTCACTCTTGATCAGAGTAAATTTGGACTCCGAAATCAAATGACCTTTATTAATTTCTTCAGCGTCCAACTTTTATGCTCTCTAGCAAATGGAAGACTTTTTTTAAAAAAGAAAACTGTCTCACTGATTTGTGTTTTTTTTAAAGCAATAAAGCTGTTATATCTCAATCCTTGGTCTCATCTTTGCAGTTTCATGACAGTTCCATGAGCTCTGTGGTTGATTATGGATGCAGTTTAACTGTATTTCACCAAACAGCACCAATTTTTTTCTGGCCAGTTCTTCCTCAAGAGATGATGGTCCAGCAATCATTTTCCAGGCTTTGATAATGTGTTTTAGTTACATCAATCTCATTAGTTCTTCTAGAACTCAGTGCTTCAGAGCAATTAATGCAAAATTAGTGCAAAAATAAAATCAGAGATCTGATGAATATGGCATTACATTCAGCCAGCACCAGAAGGCATCTTAAGTTTTGGTCTGCCTTGAAGATGATATAGATATCTAGTTAAGGTCAATTAAAACAAGTTGATAAAAACACAGGTATTGTAGTCAGTCTTGCAGAATATTGTTTCAGTAAAGCATATTGCAGACTAAGATACCAATTTGAAAGCTCGCAATAAAATACCTTTGAATGTAATTAGTTATAAAGATACATGCTTATAGTCTCTGTGGAAAAATGAATATTATATTTGCATAGCAGCAGTGTGTGGGAGAGTGGAGTGTAAAACAAAATGTAGTCATCATATGGCTGAGTGACAGCATGTCTCCCAGCAATTATTCATCCCTTGAAGGCAAATAAATCAAATGTTTTCCAGCCAAACAAAAAAGACAAAATCAAACAATACAGTTAATGGAGCCAGAGAGTAACCAGCAGTGTGCTGCTGCATGGCCAGAAACATCACCTTCAAATGTCACTTTCTGTTTCTGGGTTTCTTTTGGCCATATTGATCAATGTCTCAAATTCTCCTTTTCTCTGCTTCCTCCTGGATTTGGCAAGCAGACCGAACTGCACCCACCAGGATGATTCAGGAGTCTTGGCCACTGACACTCCAGAAAAGAGGACGCTTGCCAACAGGGCAGCTTAAACTACGCTCTAAACGTGGAAAGACACATTTACCACCTTAATACTCTAAAACAAAACAAAACAAAACAAAAACGGTTGTGAAAACATATGACACTACAAGAAAAAAAAAGGACTGAACTGCGTATGAGAGATATATACTCCTGCTTAGTGGAGCTGGAAAGTGTTGGTGGCCACCAGCATATTGAATTTCCCTGCTCACTGCTGTCTGCTGCAGATACCGTCTGGTCTGGCTGCTAGTATCTCTTGTCCTTGGAATGACCTGCTTTGCACACAAATGAAACACTCACCTACATACCATACATGCAGAGGAACAAATACACAACATGAATACTATTCAAAAGACAACATCAAGCCTTTGTCTGCACATTGAATTGAGCCTCAAGCTTTGATTTGACATTATGTATGAATAAAATTTAAGAGGAATGCCTGGGGGACTACATGAAGGAAAACATTGCGCGGGCGGACTATTATCCACCTGCACTCCCATATTTTTTGTTTTTGTAGACTACTTGAATATAGTATTACAAACAAAGAAGGAGCAGAAACGTGCGCTGGTCATGAGGAAAAACCTTTATCTATCAGTATCCAAGATGACCACACAAATTCCCCCGCTTGTGGTCTATGTTTTAGTCTCTCCAACACTCTTTTGTCTGGTTAAATGTTGCAAGCCTGCTTGCTCAGTACCCATGAGACATCCATTATGTGATTTGTATTCTCTTGACTTTTACATGCGCCTGTTTGTAATTGCACTTGCTACTGGCTGACACTTATGAGTAGAGCCCGATTGAGCTCTACAACTCGAGCTTGCTAAGTCGTCGAAAGGCTGTCTTTGTACTGTTCATCTATTTCGTTTTTTGCCCTTGACAATCAAATAAACACATAGACGAGCGAAAGCTACTTCTGAAAGCGCACTCGGCATCAAGACGGACAAGACGCAGGGAGCTATAATGAAACCCATAACAATAATCCGTTTCAACTGGGGCTGCTATGGTTCAGAAATTGAAAAGAGAAGAAGAGCGTGGAAGGCAGAGGTGAAGATAGATAACCGGGGTGAGGTAAGGTCCTGAAAAGCAGAGTCACTGAGAATGAGGAAAAGCTGCAGCTGAATGTGGAATTACAGGGTGTAGTAATAGTAACCGCAGCAATAGCAGCAAAGGTGGCTGAAATGTTACCATTAAGTGATAATAGCAATAAGAGAAGGAGCAACAGAGGAGCATCGATATAAAGCAGAGAGGGCAAAGTACTGCTGGTTTAGAGAGCAAAGCAAAGGAGAGACACACCCGCATAATTAACACTGGCATACTGCAGCCAATTAAATATTTACAGAGGCCCTTCCCTGCGATACCTTGATGATGAAGAGAGGCAGCCCAAGGATTATCAGATGCCAGGAGCTGCAGGCAGAAGACAAGGGGTTGGGGATGAGGGATTAAACATTAACAGGCACAGATATCCCTTTCTTTTGCTCATCTGATCCCATTAACTCTGGTCGGACAAAATCCAACCCCAAGTCCACCCCTCTTCCTGCCCTTATCCTCCCTATCCACCTCTCCTCCACTCCACTACTCACTTAGCCCCTCTACTCCCTATTTATGAAATCCCACACTCCCCCTCCTGGCTGCTTCCACCCTCCGCACCACCTGTCAGGGACAGAGCAACAGGAGAGCAGGAAGAGAGTGATGGGCAAGCGGCGAGAAACCACCTGGATGTCTCGCTCAAACGCCTCAACAAGATGGATATGCAGGTTGCTTGCTTTTCACAATTGCCGGTGAAGCAAAATGGATGTTGGCAGGATTCCACTTGACAGGAAATCCAAGAAATGTCAGAGTAGTCAGGGTGAATGAATTGTTTTGAATCTGTCTGGTAATATCATTTTTTCCCCTCCTCATACAGCAAATATGTTGTTTTTTTTCCTGTTGGAGAAATGTAGTCAAAGGACTTAAACGAGTAGGCTTATTTTTGACAATTTAAGTGCTCTGTTGGGCTTGTTTAGATGCATCAGGGGGGAAGCTTTGACATCTTACCGCTCTGCACTCAAGGTCATTTGGTTCTTTGTATGAAGCCCAGACATTCCAGACTATTCATGGACACAAATAACTGCTAACTCAGCTGGAGTTCACAAACAAAACAATCAGCTGTATAAAAATGTCGCTCGTTACTCGCTGGCGCCTAAATTCGCCAAACCAAAGACGGGACATCTGCCCCTTTACATTTTAACACATGCTGCATCTTCAATTCTGCCTCTGGTTGCTCCCCTCCCTCCTCTCATCTCCCTCCTACCTACTAATCCCTCTTCACACATCAATCAATAGAGTACTGCGGAGTTCACCGAGCCATACAGTACTCAATGCAGCAGTTGTACAACTTCAATGGGTAGCCACAGATCTTTACCACTGAATCAAGCTTGGCTGAAGAGAAAAGTCGAGTGTACTAAAACCAGGGAGGGAGCCCCACTCGGCTTTCTTTTACCCCCTATTTTACTTGAACTGATGCCTAAACCCCTCAGCACCTTTGAAATCAATACAGAAGTTAAACCATTAGTTCCTTTCCCAATGAGTAGACTCACACACACGCGCCCGTCTGCCTTACACGAGACCCCACAGACTCCCTTAAGAACAACCCGCCGCATTGGTAATTTAACAGATTTGTTGGGAAGTGTTGTCACTACTTTCACAGAGAAACATGAAATATGAATGCACCCCAAGACACTCTGCATCAGACATCTTCTGACAATAACATACTAAAGAATAAAAAAAAACTTCTGCACATCGTGTCTAACTGCAACATGTTGCCTTGTGGCAAGAGTCTGGGGTTATATTTAGTTTTGTGAAATTTTATTCTCTGTACGTATTCTGTAGTAGCACAGGCACATGTGGTTAATTTAAGAAACATTCGCATTTCACTGATTAATTATTTGTCTTTTAAAGTAGCACAATGTAACTTTCTGACCTTAAAACTAAATGTTTGATGGCACACTGACATTTATTATGTACATTTCTGGAGCCATGATTGTCTAGCAGCATCCCAAGGCTGAGAAACCACATAACGGAAACCGACAAGACTGATGCCTAATTAGCCATCAGTTGAGGATGCTTGACCGAGAAAATCTGCCAAAGTTCTTCAAAATGGTATTCATAGAATAAAGTCATAAAAGGTATTCTGACCTGAGCAACTTCAAGCCTTTTTGATAGGTTTTATGCACGCAGGATTTCTTTTCTTTGCAGGTATTCCAAATACCTCGGAATTCTGTTCTGAATTCAGTGTGTCAAGGTGTAAATTATAGCTGGAGGAAAATTGTAATTTCAGACGTGTCCTATAGTATGTATGCTGATGATAGATTGGTTCGCTGTAGACTTAACTCAAATTTATCATGTTGGAATAATTTGTTTGTAATAAACGACTGATAGTAGCTGCCAGTATAGCTGACATGCTGCCCAACGCTGCCATGACCTCAGCTGAAAGGTCATCAGGACCCTTGAAGAGACTGGAGTGGCAATCAGGAAAGAGGGGGTGAATCCCTCAGGCACCTGGGAAGGGGACAACCAGTTTCGACCTGGAAGAAATCAGGTGCAGGCAGTGGAAGAAAAGGGCAAAGAATCCAGGAACGAGAGCCTCAGAGGTGTTCTGCTGGTCTGAGTGATGGAGCAGGAAACCTGAGGTGCTAACTGACAGGGGAAAGTGAAATGAGCAGCCCTATTGTCAGATAAGTGTAAAGGAATGTGTGTTTGCCTGATGCCAGAGGTGTGAGGGGATGCTGACCCAGCATGCCTGAGAGCCTTTCTTCTCCAGCCCTGCAGTGATCGGGCCATAAGAGAAACCAGATCTAGTTGAATGCAACAACACTAGGAATGGAAGATATTTCCTGCTTCTTTCTGGAGACACTGGACAGTGAAAATGTTTACACAGTGGCCTTAGGGACAGCTTGGGACAACTTTTATATGTTCATCATAGGATATTTATGTTTTTCTTAAAAGACTTGTTATGTGTGGAAAAACCTCTTTTATTTGAGCAGACTTTTAAAATAAACCCTACTCAGCCCAGAGCTGCGATCTGTCTTCCTTTGGCAGCAGTAATAACGTCTGGTATCCAAAAAGAACCTCACACCTGATGTGACATGTGCTAATAGTTTTCACTTTCCAGTCATTTGCTGATGCACTGCTGAATTTTATTTTAATGATATGCCAACACTGACTGAAGAAGAGTCAGTGTCTCAGGGTGGCCTGAAGTCATTCCAATTGCACTTGCGGATGAAACATTTAAATTCTTATCCATCAGGACGATATAATTTACCAACCACCGGTGTATGCCATCTGTGCGGTTTTGGGTTTAAGTTACAGATAGCTTTTCTGTTTTTCCTGAGAGTCCTGTATTTCTTTCACCTTTAATTTCATCTTGTAATAATGCATTATCAATTACTAATATAATTCAGAACTTCTGTTTTTATACATCACTTTTTCTTTGCTTATTCGACTGTAAAGTTAGTTTTATGAAAAGTGAAGTGTTCTTTACTTAGTTGTCTACATTTGCACCTACTTTCCCATTTGGTTCTGGTTTATGCTGACTGTTTATTTTGTCCTGTCTGAAGACAGATTACAATGCTGCACTTCTGCAGTATATGTTAAGAAGTTATGGTACAGATGCATTGGTGGTGATCAGGGCATTGCTGATGCTCCCAGCTCTACCTCCGGTTATGTGAAGTTTTTATCGTCCATCCATTTTCTGAACCGATTAATGTTATTAATTGCAGGTATTGACACACTCATCAATTTAGAGTGCCCAATTAACCTCACATGCATGTCTTTGGACAGTGGGAGGAAGCCGGAGTATGCACGGGGAAAACATGCACACAGGACTTCACACAGGAAGGCCACAGTGCCAAACCCCACCTCAGCCAGAATCAGACGCCACGTTTGGCTCCGACCGACTTGGGATCCGAACCCGCGGCCTTCTCATTGTGAGGCAGCAGTGCTAACCACTACACCACCCCCCCAAAAAATAGTATATGTAAAAAGGAAAAGTTGAAAAAGTTAACATGTCAAATACAGTTTTAAGAAGAAAGGTTAAAAACTCCACATTTTCATACTTACATATGTATAAACATTGAATTTCGAGTTCAGATGTTGTTGCTTGAACACTGACCAACAAAACAAAACAAAACAAACTGTACCTTTTTAAAACATGCAGATAAACTATACTTATATAAATGATATTGTAGGACTGGGCTTTTTCCCCTATCATAGCAGAGGTTTCCAGCCTGGGATTCAGAGGCCCCAAGAGGGTCCTTCAAAGACCACATGGGTCCCTGAGGCTTTGAACGTTCAGAGCCATGGTGATTAATGTTCACTCTTTGTCCCAATTTTTTAAATAAAACTATAAGGTTATACGTTTTTAATTTAACTTTGGCTTTATCAAAGGGTAGGACTCACCCAGAAAATTATTTATAGTAAGAATCTCACTTTTGAAAGCCTAAAACCAGCATGCTTTCAGCATCGGGTGGCAGGGGGGGTCCCTGGATTTTTAGCTTTTGCAGTGAAGAGGCGGTCCTCAAAGAAAATAGGTTGGGAACCATTGGACTAATTCATAATTTCTACAGCGTTAGTAAGGCTTAATCATTTAAATTACATTAGCTTTTGGCCTTCTTTGAAATAACAGCTGCTACTGTGGCCTTCTGAGCAGCCTGATCTCAAAGTCACATAATGAAAATGTTTTTAACTCAACAAAACATTTTCCACTGGTATGCACTTCATATTTTCACGCTATAAACGTGATCAACCCACACTGATCTGAACAACAAAATCTTTGTCATAACACTCAATAAAATCTAAACCATTTGCCCAGTCTTGGACTACTGGACTGAACTAAATACACACATTAAATAAAACGTTTCATATTTTCAGTCTTTAAAGAAGCTCTGTTCAGAAACTGTGGTAAGAATGAGCAAATGGGCTGATTTCCAGCTCTGCATTTAAGCTTCCAGCACGGTAGCGAAGCTTACCCTATAGTTTACACTTGAGCCTCTGAGAGGCTACAATAAAAACTGCAATTACCATCTGATGGTGACAGGAGACAAAGAAGTGTAATAGTATGGGAGCTGTTATGTTTGATAGCACCATTGGCTGTAAAGTGGAGCCAAAAGGAATGAGGCATCAAAAAGTCCGTTCAGTGTATGGGCAGTATGTGTGAAATGGATGACTAGGCAGTGCGAAATGCCAATGGTCATTTTCTGAAACACTTGAAAAGTAGGTTTAATGAGAAAAACAGGGTTTGAGGAGAGCTGGAGAATTAGTGCCACTGTTGTTAATCTGCACATTAACTTAGGAGTGAAAGAGCTGAAATCATGCAATTTCAATCAAAGACAAGATGAGGCACTGAAAATGTATTCAGTGAATTCTGAACAAAGTCTCGAGTCATTGTGGAGCTGAATAAAAGATTTCATTTAGCTTTTTGTTTCAGTTTTTTTTTATTTTTTTTGCATGCATAAGCCTTTACAGCACCAGTACCGACTTAGCTTATTTATTTTACCACCACCATTCATTTCATTCTGATAATAACATATTTCTCTGGAAATATGCAAATATGTAATATACTCAAACAGTGCAATAAGACCAGTTAATTGTAATGACTGAATGGAGGGCAATTAGCCGCTGTCTGAAGCAGCCAGGCTAATGAGTAATCTAAAATAAGTCATTCTTTGTCTCTGCGTTTGCAAACAACAAAACAAACAGCAAAGTCTGTCTGCAGCAAAGCATCAACAATTACATATTAGCATACTTCAAGCTCAGTGAGTGCAAAAATAACCGAGTGTACTGCGAGAAATGTGAGGGGTAAAGGTGCACCTATAGGGTGTGAATCAGGTGTGCACCAGGAACTCGTGAGTTCTGAGTGTCCATTCCATGTTCCTGCAGCATGCGTGTTTTTTTCATGCATGTGTGGGGGATAATGTGTTCTGGGCTGAGCAGCTAGTCTTAAGGTCTTGCTACTTGCACCACAGGGACTTGGTAAGACAGCGAGGATGAAAGGAGGAGATCTAAGCACAGAGGAAAGGAGATGCAAAGTGCAGGAAAGAGATGGAAAATAGTCTGAGGGCAGGAAGAGGGAAGAGGTGAGGGCCAAAGCCCAGGAGAAAGGTGCTGTCAGGATAACTCACAGCAGTGGTTCTTGCTGCAAAGAACAAACTAAATTACCTGGGGGAACAGAAATCAGCTAACACCTGCTAAGGAGGGAGCCCCTGTGGGAGGGAAGGGAAGAAGGAGGAAAAAGGAGGATGGAATGGTTCAGTGTACTAAGATGCTGGTATGTGCAGAACTGAGCATTAGTTTGTGCGTGAGAGAGAAGGTGAGAATTAATGTGGATATTTCTATTTGCAAGCTTGTGCAACTCTGTTTGCAGTGTGCACATTTTTGAATGTATGTATATGTGTGGGAGAGTGCATTTCTGTGGATGTGTTTGCACACTTCTCCATGTTTGTGTGCAGTTGCATTCTGCCTGGCTGTGCCCACAGTCCTCCTTACAGCTGTGTAAAGGCTCATTTGCATTCTGAATCTCAGCAGCTCTTGCCATTGTTGCCGCACTGCTGTGACTTGTGACCGCTGGGTCCTGCACACATCGCGGGTGGGATAGTTACGGCTGGCTACAGCTGCTGAGAGCACGTGGCACACATTTGAACCAGCTCGGACGGTGAGCTCTGTAAGTTGAAGGGGGAGTTTTGATGACGAGAATTTCCTTTCTGAGATTTCTTGATCACTAGCAAGTGTGTACTCTACTTCAACAAATCCCAAAGCTTCCCTCGTCTTCCTCTATGTATCCTTTACGAGCACTAGATTGAAGCCGGATGACATCCCGACTAGCTTTTGGCAACACCGGCGTGCTGCCGCTTCTAAATTGCTGAAAAGCCCCCATTCCCTTGACAACATGATAGTCTTGTTCATGTTCACTGGTTGCCCTCTCATCTTGATGAGAAAAGAGGCTCCGTCAGTTAAAAATATTCCAGACTTTGAAGACGTCTGCCCTCTTTTTCACCCTCAAGCCCCTTCTTTCATCCTGCGTGATGGTGCTTTTGGTATTTCTTTAGAGGCCAGTGCATTAGAAAGAAGCAATCAATAGAGAAGCCATTTAATCTTTGCAACTGAGCAAAACGGAGATGAGTCTCACGTATGACACGCAGAGAAAAATACTCAGACAAATGAAAAACTGAGGGATGAGTAGAGGTATATGTGAATTAATGTGTCATTGCCTCTTTGAGAAGGAAATAAGCATGCAGTCAGTTACTTGGGGCAAAACTAAGCTGTGCGTTTATGTCAGCTCTGGTGGACTGAGCCACTTATGAATCTGCTGGCTCATGTTCCTGATGAAGCTGTTTTACCAAAGCCTGCAGCTATTGAGGACTATGAAGAAATCAGCAGCATAACTAAAGCTGTGACAGAAGTAATGTGTAATTAAATACAATGCCACGAGCCAATTTGCCTTTCATTTATCTCTGCACATCAGTTTCATGTAAAATCTCTCAATCCTTTTCTAGCAGAGAGACTTGTATATCTCCCATTGTGGAGGTTATTAATCTCTCTGCACACATGACAAACATAAACTGATTCCTGGGTCACCATAAGTTATTACAGGGTCGTCTCCATGGAGCGATTTCAATTGGATTAATGCTTCTTCATGTGGAGCACTTAAAACGATCTCGGGCTCCTTTCTCATGCTTTCTTAAAAAAACACAGCAAAACATTTTCACTTGCACATACAAGAATGTAAGCTGTAGTCTGTTTGCATATAAATACACACATATGAAATTATAATATGTAATATATACACAAATAACAGCTCGCTGTGTCATTTTGTGAGCTGTGACCACAGTGAGAAAAACCTTCAAAAATTTTTTTAGTGCCTTAAGAGTTTATAGACCATAATGCACGAGGGAACAATGAGACATCAAGATCCAGCAGCTTTCCTGTGACATGTAGTGAAATATTAATGACAAAACAAAGCTGACAGTCTGTGCTGAAAATGTCAAGGACTGTATAAGAATATCTGAGTATGACTATAATTCTTGTCACTGTGAAAGTACTTTCCAAGATCTCCTGAAAAATATCATAACGTTTGTGACATGGCAATAAAAATATTATCCTTTTAAAGTTAAGTGAACCTCATCTATAGCCTCAGTTTAGCATAAAATATAATAAAGATTGCAAGACTTCCTTTATTTGCATGCGATTCATCGTTATTATGAAGCAAGTGAGCAAGTGACTGTCATAGCTCAGTTGCCCTTAAACACATAATTTCCAACTTCTACAAACTGTCTCATTATCTTTTCTCTGCACTGACTTCATCTGCAAATGACCTGAGCGAGCAGATGTTTTATCCCTGCATCTGTACAGGTCTGTGAAGTAAAAGCTTAGTAAAAACCCCTACAGGAAATCATGACTTTGAGTTAGAGCAGCCAGACCCTCACAGGGAAAACTTTTTGATTAAATACAAGATGCTGGAGAAAATAAGGTTATTTTCAAGAAAATAGCTAAGGCATGATTCTTTTACATTCATGCAACTTATCAATCTATGACGTTCAGTCTGTTCTAGAAGATATTTTGTGGTAAAGTATTTTTTTTCAGGTGTACCCACTTTGCAGCAATCTACTGTAGCTCATCTACTTCTACTGAAGCTGGGGATTTCTTGTAATTTCCACATATTGCACTATTAGCATGTGAGAATGAAAAATCACCTGCACAGTTTGATTGCAGAATGTTGACAGCAGGGTCATGGTTTGTGTTTTACATTCAGTGTCATTGTGATATGATTATCTGTGCATCTGCTTTTTGCAGATGATGTGGATCTGTTGGCTTCATCAGGCCGTGATCTCCAGCTCTCACTGGAGTGTGAAGAAGTCGGGATGAAAATCAGCACATCCAAATCCGAAATCTGGGTCGCTAGTGAGGCCCTGCCCCAAGTGGAGGAGTTCAAGTATCTTAGGGTTTGTTCATTAGTGAAGGAAGGATGGAGAGGGAGATCGATAGGCAGATCAATGCGGTGCCTGCTGTGATGCGGGCTCTGCATCGGTCCATTGTGGTGAAGAAGGTGCTGAGCCAAAAGGGGAAGCTCTCGATTTATCAGTCAATCTCATTCCTACCCTCACCTATGGTCACGAGCTCTGGGTAGTGACTGAAAGAACAAAATTGCGAATACAAGCAGCCGAAAAGTGTTTCCTCCAGAGAGTGGCCGGGCGGGGCTCAGAGTAGAGCCGCTGACCCTCCGCAATGAGAGGAGCCAGATGAGGTGGCCAGGCCTCTGATCAGGGGTTGGCCCAGGACACACTGGAGGGATTATATCTCTCAGCTGACTCTGCTCTACTTTGGGATGCTACAGTAACAGTTTTATTTCAACAGGGGTCTTACTGTTATACCAAAAGAGCCTTACATGTCACATAAGTCTAGGTTGAAGTTATTTAACAATACCCTAGTCACGCCAAACTCATCTTAGTTTAAAGTAGTATAACTTAACTTTGTTGGATTTTAGTGCCCTCTAATGAAGGCTAATTATTCTCTGAACTCTAGTCCATGGAATTTAATGTTCTTGACTCGTATCTTATCTATGGTTCTGTCAATTTTTGCTGCCTTTTTTTTGCTTTGAAAGCTGCTTCATTGGTTTCTTTGCTGAATCAGCTATGGTGCTCATCTACCACCTTCATTACAGTACATTGATGTCGAGCTGCTGCCATGTGACGTGGTACCGTACACCAAAACGCAGCTGTCATGTGCTGTTACTGGCTGGAACACACATTTATGAAGTGTCTCAGCCCTGGGACACTGTAGGGCAATGACATCACATGTATTGATCTATTATTTGGAAACCGTAAAAATGGCTTTCATTAAGTAGCTGTTACAATGTAAAATATTAAGAAGTGAACTAACATTGTGAGACTGTAAATCCGGAGTTGAACCTGAAGTTACCTCGTTAAGCCACCTCTCCTGCTTTGTGTTACAGGACCCTGGGTTTGAGCCAGGCACAGATTTGGGGAGCCACTGTACTGCCACAATAATTGCTGTATATCATCAGAATTGTGACCAGTCTCTATTGTGACTGTGAAAGAAAAAGAACACAGCCACCGTGACATGACCCATTTGTGTGTTGACGTGGATCTATCAATTCTATCCTTTTGCATGCTCTTTATTATCTTTTTATTCTTATTAAAAATGAGCCATAGTCCCACAATGAATTCCACAGTCTATAAAATAAAGAACAAATCATATTTTAAACTTTTAAGAACATGTTTTCAGAGGTGAAAGGGGAAAGTGTGTCATTTTTATATGGAATTCTTATTGGAAATACAAGCAGGAGCCTGTGCTGGCTATGAAGCAGAATGCAGGTTTAAGGATGTACATTTCCTTTATATGTCAGATCAAAGATTACATCATTCTTTTACAAATACATGTCACTAACACGATAGATTCAGTGCTAACTTTAGCTGCTAGCTAATTGGATTTTCATACCCAATGACTGATTGATCCTCAGATGTCTCAACCATCATGTGCCTGGAGCTGCACGATTTGAAACGAACAAACAAACAAAACAGACATTTGTGTGTCAGCTGTAATATGTTTGTCGCCTTCTATGGTTTCTTTGATTTTAAGGTTTATGTGGATTTGGTTATTAATTTCTTATCTTTTACCCCTTTTCTGTTTGTGGACATTTTATATTACTTCTATGTTAGTTGTTAATTTATCCCTCCGACCTGTCAATCGCCTGATCCTAGTTTACTATTTACAAACCTGCATTACATAGTTGCTAACTAAAATATAAGCTTTTCCTTTTTCCTTGCCAGAGTTTCGTCCTTGTTGCTTATGTAGTCTGATTTTCCCATGCCAAGTCAAGTGAAATTCTCAGCACAGACACTTTGGATTATGTGTTCTAGACTCACTTCCTTTGAAGTTTCTAGTTGATGTTAGAAAAATAGAAATGGAAAAATAAATAGTTCAACATGTCTCTGTCCAGATGAAAATGTGATAACAAGAAAACACAATTTTCATGCAACTTTTTGGGCAGGATTGACAGGAAATATCAAAGCAGATTTTGCAGCTTTTGAATCAGGATCAAACATGGGCTGTTTGTGTGTTAAGTTTACTGTTTTAGGAGCCATTGGAGCACATTTATGATATTAATCCAAAGATCTGTTGGTAAAATCCAACAGTGCAAGCTGAAAATCCAACACCAACATTACATTCAGAAAGTGAAAGGTTTCCCCTGGAAGGTGTCTTTCCGAAAACTGTTCAGTTTCAATACTGAAAACACTGGTTTCTATGTAGCTGTTACTTAAACAGAAAAATCTGCAGGTATCAATAAAAATACACACTTGTTTGTTTGAAGAAGGCCTGGGTTTGGGACCTCTTTAGTATAATAGTAGATAATAATAATAGTGTAGGCTACTCATGTTAATGTAATACTTAAAAATCTTTAAGATCAAACTATTTAACATGTGTAAATAGATTGAGGAGAAATCCTCCCAGGCTCCATGTGGACAAAACATCCAAATGATAAAAACTTAAGTGGATACATCAAACCTGATCTTATTGTGGACTCAGCCTTTTTATTTTCCCAACAACATGGAGTAGATATCCAAAAGTAGAAATGTTTTGATGCCCATGTGTTCGTATAGCAGATGTTCTGATGTTTTATTGAGCAATAAATGATGAATATCTGGTATGTAAAAAAAAAAAAAAAAAGTTTATTACCAACTTTAAGTCTTTAATGTTATAAACATACATTATTCTGGTGAGAGAATGAACAAGCTGCCAGTCAGTATAAATAAGCCATCAAAGCTCGACAGGTGAAGCTACTTTCTCTATTTGCACTTTCAACACCTCCTCAAATAACGACTGTGTAAAACTTCCTCTGCTCCCATCCCACCCAGATGGCCTTCTTTTGCCTTCATTTCGCTACTCAACTCTTTCTCCCTCTGTTCTTATCTCCTCACCCTCTTGCTCATCGCCCCTCTTCAGCAACGCCACAGCTGATCTTCTCCTACGTCTAATTCAGTCGCTTATCTGAGCGTACAAGTTCCACAAAGCTCGGCGATCCCTGTCACCTGGCTGCCCTCGTGGGAATCATGAGCCAGCGCTGCAGATAGATGACGTTATAAGAGCCGGTCGGCGGAAAAGGAGGAAGGTGGGAGGTAGGGGATGTGACAGAGAAATGGAGGAAGCACTGGCTGGGAATGCTGAGGCAGAGAATGAGGGGGAAAAAAAAGAAGGAAGACGCAAGAAAATCAGGGCTGGATGGGCAGGAAATATCCTTCTGCTCCTGAATTTTTAGCTCCAGAACTATACACTGCATTTAATCAGCTCTTGTCACCTGTCATAGCAGATTTTTTATTGTTCAAACAAAGCAGAAATACCACGGTGTCATTTTAAACAGAAGCAGGAGAGGAGAGCTGGCGTGATGGAAACAAATAAGATAGATACGTACGGAGGAAAAAAAGGAAAGTGAAGTGAACTCCCCAGATAAATACAGAGACAGGCAGAATGTCGATGTTAGAGATTTAGTACAGATGTGTCACACAAATCCTGATCTTTAGTCAAGACTCTGACAGGCACAAAGAACATCTTGCTTCCACGCAGAGACCCCCTGTTATTCCTTCTCCTCCTCTTCGTCATCTTCTCCCCCTCTTTGGCTCCTTTCCCCTCGAGCTTCTCCCGCTGTTGTCACTTCTTCTCCGCCTCATTTCTCCATTTGCTTCATGCCATTCCCCAATTTTTCTTTTTCTCTGCATCATCTCTCCCTTCACTCATTTTCCCATTGCACCCACTTGACTCTACTTTGAGACTCTCAGTCTAACTCCTTCCTTTCATTTCTTGTCTTTTGTTATTACCCTTCAAATTTTTTTTTCCAAAAAGCCTAATTTTTCATTAAAAAGCTTTAAATGAAAGTTTCTGCTGCCCTGATGCCATCTTGTTTGCCGCTCTTGCCTTCCTGTCCTTCTGTCTCTGTCTGGATTGCTCTCTTGGTAGATATTTGCTCTTCATCGCCATTATTCTCAACACTAATGAATTTTTTGGGCACTTTGGAGCCACAGATGGTGCAGCCGGCATCCCCTGGTGGAAGGGCACCGACTTAACAAGCGGGAGGGAAAAAGAAAGACAGAATGCTGCAGCAGCAGACCGTCTGCCAACACCTCTTTTAAAAAGTAGATAGAAGCCACCAAGAGGGGAAATTCTCTCACCAAAACCCCGCCTCCTCCTTTGCATGGAAACACGTATACACTTCTGTTTGACAGCTGTTTAAAGCACACATATGCACACACCCACACACCTCTCTTTGTAACATTTTCTCCTTTGCTCTTTTTTCCACCACTCTCTCATCATCGTTTTTTTTTTCCTTGGTGGCACTCTGGTTAATTGCAAATCCTTGTTCCTTTCTGGCAAACTTAAAACCTCTCTCCCTGTGAGAAAGCCTTGGGGTTTTTTCCCCTACTTTTTCAACCAGAGCTACACCCTTATCTTTTTTTTTTTAACATTCCACTCACACACCTTCGAAGACTCCATGGTTAATTCATTCTGCTATTGGACTCCAAGAGCATAAAAATACAAGCATTGGTAGAAGAAGCATATACAGGGGGAAGGATGAAACTGCATTTTCAATAAATATTTGGTCTGAAAGAGGAGTCTCAATAAAATTAAATTAAAGCAACTTTAATGAATTGTGAGCATGAGCATTTTGTCAGTGCAAGACCTGAATGGACAAGTGGTGATGCAACGTTTACAACAAATATGCTTCAAGCTGCCTTCTCAATCTTTAAATTCACAGTATGCTAAAACAATACAGGTTTGCACTGTAGCTCTGCTTCTGGAAAACCAAAACATGAAAAAGGAGAGAAAGGTAGCTACTTGGATTCATTACTGAAACTGTGCCTGAAAAAGATTTAGAAAGATGCAGAAGGCTCTAAGACTGCCCACTGGTGTTCAACTGGGGTTAAAGGATAAAGCCAAGTTACTAAAGACAAAAAAAGGAGCACAATAGTGCAGGAATAATTAAAAAGATGTTGTATGGAAAGCACAAAAGCCTAACTACACAGTTTCAATTTTGTTTCATGTTTTATAACATTTAGAAATAGCTTAATAATCGCGATAAATTTCTGGTTCTGGAAATGTGCATGACAGCAGCCAATCAGGGTTGACCTTTTCCTGCATCACAAGTCTCTGTCCATCTGTCCGACTTATCAAAGGTTGAGTAACTATTACAGACTTCAAATAATTCAGATGAATCTCTTCATCTTTTGAAGTAATTACACCTAAACAACGATATGGAAATCATGACAATGTAGCACAGTCTATACAGCCTGCCAGTTTGACACAAAGTAGAGCAAGCAGTTCAGCCACTACTAGCCACTGTTAGCGTTGCAGCCCCATGACCAGAATAACATAGATTGTGTCATCGTTTGCAGCCATTGCGCCATAGTAGCAGCATTCAAATAGGAGTTTTGCTTGGGTTAAAATGACACTGGGGCTTTTCCGGGAAGCCGTTTGTTATTTTCCTGCACCATCACTTCTCAAGCCACATGCATGCACTTATTAGTGCAGTAGTGCATGGTAGCTCAGTCAAAAATGTGTTCCTGATAAAACCATTTTGCTAGTGCTGCCTGCAGATGATTCAATCAGAAATGATATTTTTCTGAATTCTGAGTAAGAATTGTTTTCATGTTTCTTTATATTCATCACATTCAATTTGCTTTTTTATTTACTTTGCTCATTCATTTTCTGTACCGCTTGGTCCAATTCAGGGTTGCAGTCTATCCCAGCATTTAGCAGGCATCCTGGACAGGTTGTCAGTCTATTATAGGGCAAACAACCGTTCACTCACAATCCTAGAGGAAATTTAGAGTGGTGCAATTTAGCATGTTTTTGGACTATGGAAGGAAGCAGAAGTACTATGTTAAGAGAACATGCAAACTTTACACAGAAAGGCTACTGTTTTCAGCCTCTCCCTAGGCTCGAAGCAACCTTCTTGCTGAGAGACTAATGTTGAAAACTGTTGAACTAATGGTTCTTTAGTTTTCAGTACAGCTAATACAGTATTTAAAAAAATCATCATAGAAATTGTAATCAAACAATACTAAAAAATATATATCATGATCATGTTTTTGCCTTATCGCCCAGCCCAGCTTTACAATTTGTTTTTTTCCTCTTGGTATCCTCAGGTACTTATGGCCCACCTACACCGTCCTTTCTCAAAATCGTTCTGTTTTTCAAACATGTCACTAAATTTAAATGCCAACATTACAAAAACAAACAAAAAAAAAACAAAACACCTGGTGGCTAGTGATAGCAACTGTGGCTCACTGTCACCACCAAGGGCAGGGAAGGACACCATAGACCAAACAGGATCGAAAAGTTTGGGGGTAAAAATTATTAAGCATTTTTCTGATTCTATTCCCGTTTCTGTGCTACAAAATGGATCTGGTCTGCTCCTCACCCCAGGCCTCTACTAATGAAATGACAGGAGAAAATAAGGATGAAAATAACTCTGTGTAGAACCTTAGGATGCCACAGAGAGGACATTTACCCAGTAGTGATTTTATTTGTCTCAACAGTGCAGTAAGCACAATATCATTAGACCTTTTTAATAACTAACTAATATCTGTAGTGGATTGCAATAGCCATGCACTGCATAGCGTTGATGTTCAGGCTCCAAGGAGGGAGCTGGGACTGGGAGTCAACACCCAGCCACTAAGCACACTCTGAAGACTGATGAGTCTTCCGAAGAGTCCAATGAGAGTCCACTCATCCGGAGAATCCTTGGAGGGTGGTTTGATAACAGAGAACCTGTCTTGCAACGGCGACTGTCACATCCAAGGAAAGGCAGGCAAAGGCTTGGTCTGGTGAACAGAGAAAATGATGAGAGGCCGTGGTAACAGCAGGCACCCACATGCTTTGGGAGATCCCTCTGTGAAGCTGTGAGGAGAGTGATGAAGAGTGGGAGGCTGGTGCCAGGAGGCCATTAACCATCCACCGCTGTTGTGCAGCACCGGTAAAAAAAAAAAAAAAAAAAAACGAGCTGGAGAGAGCATCAGTGTGATATACCAAAGGTGAAGCAAGGAGGCCATATGATGTTCAGTGTTAAGGCTTGTTACGGCTGTTTTTACTGAGCATTTATTTTATATTCACTGAATTGTTTTGTTGCCATATTATTACAACTGACTTAGAACAAATTGCCTGCAGCTTTTCGGTTTTAACATAGTGATGGAATTTCATTTGAAGTAACTGCAACTTTAAAAAAAATGGGAGCCACTGATTTAAACCACATCATTTGTCACATTCACATTTAGCTGACATTTTGGATGATCTCAGACCCCAGACTATACAGACTTTGTCAAAAGTTTGTAAGTTTAAAGAACTTCAGAGGAAATCAGCAGGTGAGCATGTCTGAATCAGGTTACCTGACACATAACTCCCAAATCATTCTGAGATAAATAGAGGTATTAAGTAAATATAGAGATATCGGAGAGAATGTACCCAGCGCCTTCAGTGACTGTCCCTATTGGGTCAGCACATCCAAAGGTAACACTAAATGATTTATGAATTCTTAGAGATTCAACATGCTCCGAAAGCATTGCTCAACAGTATTCTGCGCTAACCTCTATAGAGAGCTATGTATAGTACCATTGGGCATATAGGTTAATTATGCTTACCCAAGGGCATCCCAGCTGTGGTGCCCTTCAGAGATCGACCATTGTACATTTTAAGGCCAAGCAATCCCTCCCTGTAAAGCCTTCCGCTCTCCTTTTTACCCACTTTATCTTGCTCATCCTCTTTTTTCTTGTCTTTCTCACCTCTGAAAACAAGCTGCCTCATCATCAAAATCATCATTCCCTTGGTTGCTTTCAGTACGCCAGGTGAGAGAGGTCAGAGGATCACGTCCACTTTCTGCTTCTAAACTTTTTGGGTAACTTTGCAACATCACCTTGATGTGCTTTGGTACCGCCAACATTTAGAACAAAGTATTTGTGTTGAAATACAGGAGAAAAAAACAAAAAAACAACTGACTCAGATTCTTGTTTTGTTCTCTTTTTTTTTTTTTTTTTTTGATGTTCAGGGAAATAACAGAGTGAATCTGCATATTTCAAATTATATATCTGTTCTCCCTGGTGTTACATGATTTTCTGTGAGGCTGTTGCACTCTATCATTTCCTGTGCCGGGATGGCACAATGTGTGTGAACACAAACAAAATTGTCATAGAGCAACAAATCTTTCTGCAAAGCTAAGCTGTATCATTTCCTTATACTGAATTGTTCAAGGAAAACAGAATTTATTGTATGACGACTTGTATTTATTATTCAAACAAGTAAACTTAGAAATACTATTCTAAAATGCTATATGCTACCACATACCATAATACTTATATAAAAAATGTAATATAATACATTTTTCAGAAGGTTAAAAAAATCATCAAACTTATTTAGAGTGCTTCATTATATGCTGCACAATGCAAGATATAGAAGTACACAAATTAAGCTTACATGCAGCCTACCATAAGAACACATGTTTCGTGTTTTTTACAGTGGCTGCTTCAGCTAAACATGACCTCTGCTTTGTTTGCCCCTTGTGTTTCAATTGAGCTAACCTGAGATCTGTCAGGGAGTTGTACAGACACTCAACCTGCATCTGAGAGGAGCAACCACTTCTCATTTTCCTGTGCTGGAGAACCCAATTCCATTTACTTGCTGATTTTTTTCATGTTGTTTTGTTTCTTTTATTGCAGGGTGAAGGTGGTAAATGACCCATTGGCACAGTGACAGTGTTAAACTCAGACTATGAATACATTTAGGCTTTACTAAGACTTTAAAAACATATGTTTAGTATATATGCGAATACTGTATTTTTAACTGTATGGTTGCTTGATAGCCTTCTATATTTATTCTGTTATCAAGTGTTACTAAGATAAGATAAGATAAGATAAGATAAGATAAGATAAGATAAGATAAGATAAGAT
>JAVQJG010256016.1:0-10882 GCA_036024015.1 Craterocephalus amniculus | reverse complement strand
GCAGCGACATCCCCGCAGACCGGAGAGGCAGCCCCCGATGTGGAGGATCCCCATGAGGAAACACTGGAGCTAGAGGATTAAAAAGATAAAAGATAAAAAATAAAACACGGTATAAGATGCTTAAATGAGCATAGATAGACCAAAAGTAATAAGAATGATAAAAGAAAAGTAATTTATTTTAAAAAGTCAGTTTAGGACCGAGATAAAAATGATAATTGATAAAATAGATAAAATAGATAAATAAATAAATAAATAAAAATGACTAAATAAATAAACTAATAGAAACAATAACTAAATAATTAAGAAGTTCAGTTAAAAGCTATGTTAAAAAGATGGGCCTTGAGCCTCTTTTAAAAAGCATCTACAGTGCTTTCATTTACACTGGGTGATGTAAAAAAAAGTGTAAAAACTACAGTGTTGATGGTTTTAAACAGTCATTATTCGTACCACAAAATATGTGAAATCCAGACCTTTGTGCCATGATGTGGGATATTGTGGTTTGCTCTTTGAATCTTTTGATGTACATTTAGTTTGACTGAACAGAAATTTACTTCTGAAAGCACATTACTTTCATTCATGGTAAAGCAAGTGGAGGGCTCGGTAGATGTTGCGGCCGTTTTCAGGTGCAGGACTGGCTCCAGTCCTGGATGAAGGCTCATGCAGGTAGGATGAGGTTGTGCCAGGATTCTTGGTTTGACAACCACCTGCACTAAATATTACAGGCAGCATCAGTTGTATGGACACAAGCCTATATTAAGGATGAAATATATATCAATAGCATCGGTAAATAAGTACAATATAGCATCATTTAACCTGCTGTAGGTATTTCCCAACAGCTTATATTTTCAACCACAGTGGGCATTGAAACACCTGACTTCAACACTGCAGAATAAGAAGTTCTGCAGCACAAGTTATTCAGAGAAATTTTTTTAAAAAGCACACCTAAATGTGTTAGTAACATGTCCAAAAAGTTATTACCACATTCACAGACTGCTCTCACATAGTCGGAGGCACAGAGTTTTCTGGAGTTTTAAAAACTCCAGAAACACAGTGCCTGTTTGGGCAACATTATCATCTTTATTCAATGTTAAAAGGGGCATTTAAAATAAAGCCATTTTACTTTGGGTTTGAGCTGCTGTAGGAGTGAAATATCCCCCCCAGGGGTCAATACAAGATCTATTTTACAACTGTTTTACTCATGATTGTTTTTATTCATCGTGCCTTGGCTGGAAGTGAAAATTCCTGTGATTTATTTCCATTTGATATCTTTCAATGTATTTTGGGAGTAACCTCGATTTTGTGATTGTGCCATCATGATGTCTGACTAAAAAGCATAGCTATAAATTGTTACCCATTTATAGGGTTAGGCTAGACAACACTGATGACTTACCCTATAGTTGTCAGTGTTTTCTCCATGGTGCTCTATTGGCGGCGGAGTAAACAATATAATACTGGCAGCAGCCAGGTTAATGAGCATGTGCAGCGCGTCAAAGCACATGCATGCCCTGAGGATTCAAGCCTGAATCCCTCCCAATGAGCAGCAGAAACTGGACTATAGAGGTATAGAGATCGACTCATCCTACACATCAGGCAATTGTAAGAGGATGTTGGGGTAAGAAGATAATAGCATATAGCATTTCAACTTGTGCAATGCACCTTTAAATGAAAAACTTTTACAAACAAAAATTCAAGTATCTCTGTAAGTTGAGGCAACAGAAGGCTGAACTAAATTTTTTATCTTAAGAGAAACTGAATCCACCCTTCAACATGTGTTAACAAGACACCCTGCCGCACTGTCACTGATAGAGTATCTATGCTCATCAGCTTCCTTTTTTGCTGTCCTTTTACAGTAAAAGTGGCCTAAATTAGACCAATTTACAGGATGCACCAAGTAAGGGCTTCTCAGGCTACGAAAACACACACAGGTTTTAATTGTATTTCTCACTATAGAATATATAATCATATATATATATATACACATATATATATATAAATTTAAGTAAAAACAAGACTTAAGAAAAGGAAAAGAAGTTCAAGGAAATACATTTTCAAACAAACAATACTCTAAACAGAAAGAAATGCAACAGCATGATCCCAGTGCTGTGTCACAATGTTGTCATCTTTGTTACTCTCCATGTTTTTAATCACCTTCAGTTTGACCTCATTGATTAGATTAATGGATTATTGTTTTGCTCACAATTTCCTCTTTTCCCTGGGAGCCTTTGTAAGATCAAGCCTGAGACAGCCTCTCTTCAGTTTTTTATATATGTCCTGTCACTGCTAAGCAAGTAAATAAATAATATCAAATAATGATAAACTACTGCTACAATTTTGTTAGCGTGAGATGCAAAACATCATTGAAAACATACAATTTAAGTTAACACAACACTTAAGCAAAAGAAAAGAATGGCAAAATTTCATGGAATTAAATGTTCAAACAAAAAATACTCTAAACAGAAAGAAAATACAGACAAACGTCTCAGAAAACATTTTAGAAAACACTTTTGGGTTTTGTTGTGCTCTGCTGTGTTACTGTATTTTGTACATCGGAAGCCACCATTCTTTACACATAATACAACGATGGCACTGTGGTCTTTACTTATATCACATTTAAAATGAAATCATTGTGCATTTTGAGTTGCAAGTTTGTCCATGAAGGACCAAACAATACTCCTATGCAGTAGATGGCGACACATTTACTTCTGCAGTTTGCTGATATCCACCAATCCCAAGAGATGCAGGTTGTGGGCATGAACCAGTCCACTGCTTTGCTTTCGTCTCGTTTGAGCCGTCCAATCAGACGCCGCTGAACCGAGACACCGCCAAGATCAGATTGTGAGACGCGCTGCAGCAGCAAGGCTAGTAGAGAGTACATAGAAAGGCTAGCTAACAGTTTGCTAACTTGTGAAGTACATCGGTAAGCTACATTTACTGACGTGTTGCCGCAGATGAAAACTTCTAGATAAATGTTAAAACAGTCTTTGTGTTTCAAATGACACAAAAATGTATTGTTAGCATACACAGATCTAACAATGTTAAATTTGCAAGCTAATTCTGGCAGTGTTTTCGATGACAGCTGGGGTTAGCTTCTCTTCTAGCCAATAGGCTAACAAAGCATCGGAGGGCAGTTTCTCAGGAGTAATCGCGAATTAGCTCGTAGCTACAATATCCAGTTGCTAACTAGCGAACTATTAGTTTTCGATTAAGTTGGTGTTTTATTGTTATGGTTTCGTCTGATCTGGTAGATTAGTTGCTCGTTGTAAGAAGCACTCAGTGGGGTACGATAAACGGTCCACGGTGATTATGGTCAAATTTGGAGCATTATCGCAATCATCTGTGCATTGCAGTGGTACGTTTTTGAGGGGATTGCATTGAAACGTCAAAAACAAACATTTAAAAGTATTAAAACAGTAGTAATTGCATACATTTGGTCTATTCTTTAGCAAACACATGGCATATTTGATCCACAGCTAGTAATCAAAAACGTATCAATTAGGCATGATATATTATGATAAAAACAGATGATGTTTTTCACTCTTAACTTCCGGACAACAAGCCAGTATTATTGATTAGTTAGATATGTTTGTTTTCGTCTGATGAAGAGGGGCGCACCGAGATTGTCGACTGGCGTTAAAGCACATTTATTTTTAAACGAAATATATTACAAAAAGTGAATGCTAGTGGTAGTGTATTAAAAAATACTGCATGGCTACAGCTTGTATGAAGCATAACTTATTTTTTATTTGGTTAACTTTACATAATTACCAAGCCATACTAAATGAAATCTAATTTACGTTCTGAGTCTACAGAATTAATTACTTGAATCCAAAATAGGTTTTTATACACTGCTTTGATAAATTATTGATTCGTATTAATTTAAGGTTGGTTGTAAAGAAAACAGATTAAATCTATTCCTTCGTTTTACATTGTATGATTGTATTATGATTATTACTCTCAAACTCTATTTCTTATTAGTTCATTCGTTTCGGTTAAAAACAACTTTCTACAGACGTCAGCTGCCACACTTAACCAACAGGCAAACCCTGGCATCACTTACTACATAGCGGCAAAAACTGGCTTAAAGAACAACTAACTCTAAAGTAAAATACTCACAGCCAGAAATCCCAAATAGACTTAAAGTTACCTGTGAATTAGTTTAAAAGTGCTTAAACATCGATTATATTGTTTCCTGTTTAGTGAGGATTTAGACCTCCTCTTCCTCCATTCTCAAATGCCAACAACAACAGCCATCGAAGAGACAAGAGAGTGCACTCGTAAGTGCACATATTCCAAATATCAACTCCACTCATATGCAAAATGCGCACCCCTTCTTAAAAAACATTATATCATCCCGAACAACAACTGGGATCTGCAGCACGGAGTCAGCAGTCCTTATATTTACCGTCAATCGTCTCAAAACGTGCATAAGCTAACTAGCAAGCTAACGCTAGAAAACTGAATCCAACGCCAGCTAATAGCACCAACAGTTAGCTAGCAGCAGTCAACAAAAGAGTGTTCATTGCTATTAACAAATACTGTTAATACTATCACTGTTATATGCAGTTTTACTGCCATGCCGTATTGTGATATCAGTGTAGCCCCTTTAACAGTTTTGTGCTTTTGGTCTAAAGTTAGCATGTTTGCGTGACCTGTAGCAGAAGTTGGAAGGTACCTCTCCTCCGGACGTGCTCGGTACCTGAAGTAGGCCTTGTGCACGCTTAGCGTTGTAAAAGTTGTGAGCATCAAGGCTTGTTTTAATTTTTGTTTCTGCCTGCATGGTCCACTTAGATATATGCCGTTAGGCTTCATAGATTTGACACTTGTACTAGGTGTTCATACCTTTCGTCAGTTTAATCATGTGAGAGAAGAAGTGGGGCTAACGTTAGTGATGTAGTTAGCATTTTACAGTGTGCTCTTAGCAAGCTGTTCAAATGGGCCTTAAATGCCTCTCAAAACCGAAGTAGAGCACATTTGAAGTCTGTATAATTATGAGAAGATTTTCTTTGGGTGAAAATAAGATTTTTGCAGTCCTATTTCATTGTTTATTTTTTTTTATTTTTGTCTACAGGGGTCTGAATATTGGCTGACTGAGGAAAACCTTTTTACCCTGATAATAATTTTTTTCGGTCCTTTGGGATCATGGCTAAAGATGTGAGTATACATATTCAATATAAATGGATTAATGGGATGCATATTTTCATTAAAATGTTAGCCTGTAAATGTAACTCAGAATTCTGCTACAATTCATATTATGTGACCTGGAGATATTTCTTGAGATGCAAAATGTTTTTATTGTTCTTCTGGTATCTCCTGAGTTCAGTTTGGCCAAATATAGCAATACAGTGGTATCACCATAGTCACAAACTTTCTTGTTTTATGTGAGCAATCAAAGAACTTTATTGTGTGTATTGTCAAATGAGATTTTGGTGCTGTACATGTAGTCTTACTAACCAGTACATCTCTCCATATTATCCAGATGTTACTGGGTAGTAATTTCTACTTAATAGTGGATGCTCACTAAGATCAAACAAATAGGAATGATATTCTCTTCAAGTTTTATTTGATAGGCTTGTTTCAGGTCTCTTTCGTGGCTTTGTGTATCCTTTTTGATGATTTTCTTTACCATATTTAATTGTTTTAAATTATTTTATCTTCTAAATGAATTGTTTAATTCTTTACAGGCTGGTCTGATTGAAACGAATGGAGAGCTAAAAGTTTTCATTGATCAGAATCTGAGCCCTAGTAAAGGTAAACCTTACAATTTGTTGCTTTTGGATAGGTAATCTACAGATATAGAGCTCTGTGTGTCACTGGCATTTACTACCTGGCTTGCTTATTCTTACAAAGGCAATTTCTCTTCAGGAGTAGGCCTGCACTATACTCGATAGTAGACAATAGAGGGCATTGGAGGTCCAGTCAAGAACGCTTCTCGTTACTGATCTCCTAATATCTTTTATTAGGCGTCCTGTCCTTGGTTACTGTCCAGCCTACAGCTGCACCTGTGGCCAAACAGCTACTACCCAAAACCCTTGGGCCATCTAATGTAAATGTTGCAGCACACATGCAACATGTGCCTCACATGGTGAGTTTGTGGTCTTATTGTATCAGGTGTGCATGCTCAATCTCTTAATCAGTTATTTGACATTGTTTATTACTTCTAAATAAAGGAATGTGTATGAATTATTATTGACCTGCCTGCAGTGCATTTGTGTATAGTTTTCTCTGCTCCATATTACTGTTGTGTAAGCCCCTCCATTATCATTGTGAGGTGACCGAGCAGTGGGTAGGTGGAGGCAGTTGATCCTAAGCTTATCAATTCTACAGTCAGCAGGATTACATCCATCATCTCATTATGTACAAGCAATGTATACACAACGGAAATCAGCTTACATATCACCTTTAGTTAAGGAATAGATCACCTATCCAGGATGCCACGTTTTATTATTATTACTTTTTATGCAATATTTAAGACGTTTCTTTCATTGTTAGCTTTTATTTGTTAGTTTTTGCCAGAAAAAAAGGCCTTAGATACTTTAAATGATTGACTGTAAACTAAATTGAGTTATTGCAATCGAGCTATTCAGTATTGGTTGTATGTTTCTTATGAACAAGTGGCTAAAATTTTTCTAAACACCAAGTGAAAAATGTCCTCTGTAAACTATCCTTTAGCTTCACAATTAGGGAGTCTACATCCTCACCTTGTATTCATATGCTGTAACTAAAGTTGTAGCTCTTCTTGTTGTAATTTCAGTAAACCTAGCTGTTAAGACCCAGGCTGGAGTAGCCAGTCCAGTAATATATTTAGTCAAAACTGATTGAGTCAGTGTGAGAAATTGTTTTGCAAACTAAGGTTTTGGGACTCTAAACTGCAAACATCATGCAGATAGGCTGCTGAAGTGGTATACAAGCTCACACAGTTGTAGGTTTTGTATCAAACTATGAGAAGCTAAAAGGGTCACATGTACTGTACATATAAGCAACCTTCCTCATCTAACCTTCTCAGCAGAAATGCACTTCCTATGGAGATGGAGTTTTTTTTAGTTCATATCTAGTGTATCCCTGCTGTAAAACGTGCTGTTTTTAAGTAATAAGTACATTGCTTATATTCAGTTTTTACTTAACTATTTGTAGTGGAGCTCTTATTATATTGACTGTCTTTTGACTGTATATTTACTGCATATTTTTGTTCTTCAACCCTCCATAGGTGATTGGAACACCTCAGAGGCCAACAGTTTCAAATACTATTTTGGTAAACAGTCCACACACACCTAGTTCCCAATTCCTTACTCAGAGTCAACCAGCCGATGCCTCTCCTTGGTCGTCAGGGTAAGTCCTTTGTTCATCAGCTCTGTAGATTACTTGAAGAAACAAGTATTTGTTTATTAAGTAAAGATGCATTATGTAGGACTTGACAAGTATGTCTCTTCTAATATAATTTCATGTAAAGTGGAACAAATTTACAAAGACTGTTTGAACATTCATTGATTTGGGGAGGTGATCTGTCTGCAGAAAACGTGGTAAGAAAGGGGAAAAGAATGGTAAAGGTTTGAGGCATTTCTCCATGAAAGTGTGTGAGAAGGTGCAGAAGAAAGGAATAACCACCTACAACGAAGTGGCAGATGAGCTGGTTGCAGAATTCAGCTCTGCAGACAACCACATGTCACCTAATGATGCAGTGAGTTCAGCGTCTTTTTAAATTTTTTTTATTTTTTAGACCCAAGTAACTCCAGGCAAAATAGCTGAAATTTCACCATATGTGCTGCTCAAGTTTTCCATTTCTTTATCCAATTAGCGTGTTGTCTGACCATTATGTCTTCCTTCATTATAGCATGTGTATGACCAGAAAAACATCCGGAGGCGTGTTTATGATGCTCTTAACGTGCTCATGGCCATGAACATCATCTCAAAAGAAAAAAAAGAAATCAAGTGGATCGGTTTGCCTACCAACTCTGCACAGGAGTGCCAAAACCTAGAGGTAGGACCATACACTGGTGAGCAGTCTGTCACCGATATATTTTGCATTTTACCAAAGCTGTAACTCTTATCTTACTTTCTTTTGTGTTCAGGTGGAGAGACAAAGGCGGCTGGAGAGGATTAAGCAGAAACAATCACAGCTTCAGGAACTCATACTGCAGGTGAGAATGAACTGCATGTCTCAAATGTCAGTGCATGTTAAGGCTGAAGAACCCGCTCCAGCAATTGAATGACCTAAAGAACTAAGAACAATATATTTGGTTTCTTGATGCATATATAATCAAAGCATAGCTTGCACAGTCAATCTTCTCTATTATTTTTGTGCTACAATAGTTGAAAGTAAAGCTTTATTTCTGGTGAGACCCTGACTGAACCTGACCAGTGTATTATCTATGTGGTTGCTTAAGTTTTTACCTTTCTTCTATCTTGGCTTATAGCAAATAGCTTTTAAGAACCTTGTTCAGAGGAACAGACAGACAGAGCAGCAGGCAAACAGACCTCCACCTCCAAACTCCATCATCCACCTTCCTTTCATTATCGTCAACACCAGCAAGAAGACTGTCATCGACTGCAGCATCTCCAATGACAAGTATGTGATCGTCAGCTCTGTGGAAAAATTTAGTCCTCATTAGAATAAAGGGCAGCTGAGAGGTTGGGACATTGGGGATTCAGATAAGAGTCACTCATCTTATTTTCCTTGTTCAGATTATCCGTTAACATAGATTTTTTAAAAATGTTTTGTCTCTTTGGCAAAGTTAACTTTGTTTCTGTATTAATTGACGTAAGGCAGCAGCATGCAAAGCCAAAATTAGCTTTGAGTGGTCTTAAATCTTAGCTAAAATTGTGTCCTGCACGGAGGAGAAAAATTACACGTCCTTCTTTCATAGCCACGATTTGCATAATTGACGTCAAGTATAGGTTGGACGAATCAAAATGCCTGTGCTCACATCATATTTCATCAACGGTGAAAGAAATTCAACAAGTTCTCTGTCCATCTGATGCCTAAAGCTGGGTTTATACTCGTGCGTCATCTCCCAGCGGTCAGACCCGCAGAGCCTCTGTGTGTTTATGCTCCAGCATAGGTAAATGTACCGGGTCACGGTTTCTTTTCAGATCTGCAGGCAGCTGTAGGCTGCTACCGGTCAATAAACTCCACAGGGCGGAGTTTTTCAGTGACTCAACATACAAATGTGCAAACAACTGATTCCATGTAGTGATCAGTCTTTAAGGGTCGCTATTGGATACTGTAGCTGCACAGTCCAATCATTTTCCATGTGAGTCATTACTGGCTTCTCCAAGGATTTTGTGCCACAGACCACCAGCATGGCTGCAGGATCAATGATGTAAACTGGAAATATTCAGTTTTATGTGACTTTACCTGTGGTTTAAAGTTGGTCAGATATCTGGAAACTAGTATCACAATCTGACCAATCACAAGGGAGTACTTCTGCGTCCGCGTAGCCACGTAGCGTGTTCTGCATCTGTTTCTAATCTTAACATGATGTCTGAATGAAATGAAATGAAATCCTGTCCCGCCTAAAGATTCATCCTACGTTTTCATCGGACTTTATTCTGTCTTCTGCAAGAATTAAAGAAATTAGTGGGGAACAGTGGAGGGAGATGTCAGTGGCACTGAGCATTGTTAGGTTGCTACATCAGGTTGAGAATAATCTTTCTTCATTACGTCATTTGTAGCCTATCACTAGTTTAAAAACTGATTAAACTTGTGAATATAGACTGGCATGAAATGGAGCTAATGGCTCACAAAATGTATTGAAACGAATCATAATGTGCAAGATTCTGATATAATGTACAATGGTACATTTTATTTTTCTTTCTAGTTTGAAGTTTACACTGTCCTCAGCTTAGAACCTCCTAGCAGATCAGAAACTTATTTCACTCTTTGTCTCTTGTTGTTCTTCTCATTATCTGCAGGTTCGAGTATTTGTTCAATTTCGACAGCATGTTTGAGATCCACGATGACATCGAGGTGCTTAAACGTATGGGCATGGCCTGTGGTTTAGAGGTGGGAAAGTGCTCCCCAGAGGATCTGAAAGTTGCGCGTAGCCTGGTGCCCAAAGCTCTGGAGCCTTATGTTATAGGTAAATACATTTCTATGACCATATAAAAGGTATATTTTAACCATCAAGGTCATGTCGTACACATGGCCACCTTTTTCACATGCTTTGAGGGAGTTTTATTCAAATTGGGTCAACTTTTTTTTTTCTTTTTTTAAACACAAGTATTTAAAGGAATAAAATGATAGAGCTTGAACACTTTATGTACAAATGGTCAAAGGTCACATAAATAAAATCTGCTGCTTGATAGGTTGGTTGAACCATTTCACCATGAGGTGGAAATTCTTTGTTCAAAGTTTAAAATCATGTCCTGAAACTCATTTAGACTGGTGATTTATTGGAAGTGTAGAACTGACTCAGCACTTACAGATTAGGAGAATGTACCAGCTGTAAAAATAAGGGATGAAATGGATGAGACAGTGCTGGCAGCAATGTCCTGACAGATGCTGTCACGTTAGAGTCACGCTGTCACGTGTTGACTCAACACGTTTGAGTCTAGAAGTGAACCTTTCCTCTAGGGTCAGCAACTATTGGAGGGTTGTAGTGGAACTTGGAAATTTGTGGGAAAAATGGAAAATTTTCAAGTTAAAGCAGTAAAGTACTTGCATGACATCCTAAATTTGGCCAAGTCTCGTTAGCATGAACCATATATTATCACATCATGACACTGTGCACACTTTAAAGGCAAGGCAAGTTTATTTGTATAGCACATTTCATGTACAGGTCTGTCTCAGAAAATTAGAATATTGTGATAAAGTTCTTTATTTCCTGTAATGCAATTAAAAAACATGAAATGTCATACATTGTGTATTCATTACAAATCAACTGAA
>JAVQJG010255974.1:0-27173 GCA_036024015.1 Craterocephalus amniculus | reverse complement strand
CTCCCGATATCTCCGGCTACATGATGAACATCAAGAAAGTGTTCCAGAGTGTTATTCAGCATGAGGGTGAGTACAAAATGAAGGCACATCATTCTGAGGGCGGAGTATTCCTTTAAGCTTTAGTTAACTCAAAGGACTTGGCTGTATTTCTGGGTGAGTGTGTTCAGACAGTGGAGCGGTTTCTCAACGCATACAACCAAGTGTGACTTTGCTTTCTTGTTTTGTAAGCTTTGTCAGACCTGTTCTCTTGAAAACCCATGATTTAGTGAAATGACAATAGAAAATGAAGACAAATGCTCTGGCGCTCATTCAGACTTGTAGATAAGTTCCTTATTAATGAGACATGGTTCATTAATTTATGCAGCCTGGTACAAAAGATAAGCTACAGAGGAGAATCGCTCTTGTTTTTTCAGTTTTTGGCCCAAATTCAGTGAAAACCAGTTTAGAAAATGCTGACTAACTTGCAGGTACATGCTGCTACAGTCCTTTTGTCCTCATCGTTTATAAGTGAGTCTTTTGGGGTTGAACTGTTAAAAAACCGAAACGGCAGCAGTGAGTTGTGGTGATGCAAACAGACGTTTTTATCAACCCTTCATGTCTTCCTATCTCCTAATCAGCCACACATCTGCACCACACTGCTGCTCTGACATTTGTCGCTCATATTTTAGGTCAACAAGTTAGAGGTGCCATGGCAACAACGATGCTGACACAGACCCAGCTGGCTTCTATCTGGTAAGAAAACCTGTATTTACAAGTGTTTACAAGTTACATGTCGGAGGACTGCTGTGTTTTTGTGTTGAGGTAGGGCTTGTGTTGTTATTGTTACTGCTTTAATGACACGGAAAGGGCCAGTGGTGGAAAGACATCTGCAGTATCACAAAACATTTTAAGACTAATGTTGATGAATGAAAGCATTCCAGTTAGAGGAAGTTCTGCTTTTGTTCCTGTGCCACAGATAACCACATTATTATTTACTCCACACTTTCTAGTTGTCTAAACATCTTGATTATTTGCACAACTTCAGTGTACAATCATGTACAGATAAACTAACAGTTTAAAACTTCCCTGCAGGACGCTAGCTGATGTGGATAAGGACGGGAAGCTGAAGGCAGAGGAGTTTATTCTGGCAATGCATCTTGTGGACATGGCAAAGACCGGCCAGCCGCTGCCGCTCACCCTGCCTGCCGAGCTGATACCCCCCTCACACAGGTATTAAACACCATGTGGATAGAGATGCTTGGGGGTCCATAAACACCGACTGTGCTCATGTGTGTGTTTGCATGGAGTTTTAAATGCGTCGTTAAGTCATTTAAAATTTGTTGCAGGAGTGCGGTGAATGGGTCCAGCTCTTCTCCATATGCATCTCTGATGGATGAAATGGAAAATGAGCCTCCTCAGAAAGCCAAAACTAACAGTCAGTACACACACAACCAACCCCACTCAGTGTGGACTTGTTTTACTGCTGCGCTGTGCTCAGTCCATCTCTATAGAGCACAACGAAGCAGGTGTCTCACCTGATGCTTATGTTGCACACACAAATCCATCTTATATATTATCATGACCCTAGCCACCTGCAGCTATGTTCTTACACACAAGTTTAAAGGGAGAATAAAAATGTAAATCACATGATGCTGGGTCAGTTTTTTGAAGGCTAAATCCTTCAAACCTCCAAAACCTTCAACCAGAATTTCATTTTTTTTGTCAATATTCTTTGTTAAACACTTTTTATACACAAAGGTTCAAACAACTAATCGACATGTTCCGAATATTCTCTGAATGATGACTCAAAGAGGCCATCAAAGCTGACAGGAAGGTTTTTTCCCCTCTATTCATTCAGTGTCGTTTGAGGACAAGTTCAAAGCCAACCTGGAGCGGGGGAATGCAGAGCTGGAGAAAAGGCGACAGGCTCTGCTGGAGGCAGAGAGGAGGGAGCAGGAGCGGCGTGCACAGAAGGCCAGAGAGGAGCAAGAGAGGAGGGAGAAAGAGGCTCAGGAGGCCGAGGAGAGGAGGAGGAAAGAAGAGGAGAGGAGGCTGGAGCGACAGAGGGAGCTGGAGCGACAGAAAGAGGAAGAGAGGCAGAGAGAGATGGAGAGGAAAGAGGTGAGGGAAGCATGGCGCCGTTGTATGGTGTGTTTTTATTTTCTGATCACCAGTGACAGATGCTGATACATGTATATTTGTGCATCTCTGATGTGCTCTGATCTTTCCAGGCTGCTCAGCGGGAGCTGGAGCGTCAGAGGAAGGAGGAGTTTGAAAGGAGAAGGCGAGGAGAGCTGCAGATAAAGAAGGAGCAGGAGCAGGATGATATCATCAAACTGAAGGCCAAGAAGAAGAGTCTAGAGATTGAGCTGGAGGCCGTGGTGAGTGCTGAAGACGACTTCTTCATTCCCGTGGAGCTTCTACAGAATAGTTGTCTCATCTCTGCTGCTTCTTGTGTGTTCCTCTGTTCCAGGGCAACAAACACCGGCAGATTTCTGACCGACTGCGTGATATTCATAACAAGAAGAAGCTTCATAAGACAGAGGTGGATCTTAATAATCAACGGAAAGAAACACGTCAACAAGATATTAACATGCTGCAGAAACAGATAGAGGTTGGTTTATGTGACTCAACATTTTCATGTTATTTATGATATTCTGTTCTGCCTTAAGGTGTTTACTGAAATGTTTTTTCCTAATGAGGCATTTCAATGTTTTTTTTAATTAGGAGTTTCAGAGGAAGCTTTTACAGCTGACTCCAGAGCAGAAGAGATTGACTGAGAAGCTTAAAAACATGGCTCTGAACAACATGCCTGGTTAGTACTCAGTCATTAGTGAATAGCGATCATCCGCATATAAACAGTTAAATTAATGAACTTCTTGTTATCAAAGTGCACTCTCTACAAGTAATCTGTTTTTCATCTGTTTATAGTGTCGACTATGTCCACCCTGAAGTCGGGTGTAGCAGAGAGGAAAGGAACATGCATGAAACTGCGAGATCAGCTCCAAACTATGGAGAGAGAGACTGCTGCCAAACTAAGTGAGATGGACCAGTATAAGAAGGACCTGCAGGTAGGGTTACTGAGAGTACCAGATGTTACAGCAGCATTTCATGTAGAAACTCTGCTAAGCATGTGTTTATCAGGACTCGCATGCCTAGTTCTCAGCCTATAACCTCTGTGTAACATTGATCTTCTGTGCTGCATGATTTTTTTGACATTTTCACACTTCTAGTGATTGTTTGCCTTGTTGGTTGAACGTCTTTTGTTTTAACGACACCTGCAAAGATTTTTCCTCCTTGAGGCTCACACTTACTATGAGCAACATGTCACGGCATTTCTGCCTTATACTGAAACTATTAAGAGTAATTAAACATATAAATGTTTTTTTTCCTGTGATTCAAACTGTGATTCAAACTGTGTTTGATGTGTTGCTATGTGAGTGAAGTACATGTTGTAAAACTGTCAGTGGGAAACTTTGAGATGGAGGTGCTTATAGACCAATGTTTTTCTCAGAGATTAAAAATTGACACATCTAGACGCACAATATAAAAGCAGGGGAATCCATTTCTACGTGAACACAAATACCTCATGCTAACTACAGCTTCCTGTCCCTCAACGCTTTCTTTTATGTCCCCCTCTTTCCTTCCCATCGTTCCTCTTTGACAACAATTTCCCTCATTTTGTTATCTTTAACCATATTTCCTCACTTCTGCAGTCCTCCTGTACATTACAGTATGTGGGTGCTGAGGACTCTATGCTTCAGGCTGCCTTCTGTCTGCTGGCCTGCCTCCGTAACCTCTTCTACCTACTAAAGGTTTTCGCTTTAGGTCTCTTTGTTGTTCTTTCCTCCCCTGTTTTTTTCTCACCGATGTGTCTTTTCAGATTGTTTGCATTTTTGTAGCTCTTAACTTTTTCCCATTTTGTTTTCTTCTTTCTTTATATTTCTCGTACCTTCCTCTAACTCAGTAATATTGGCTGCTTTTTGTTTGTGCATGCCGTTTTTTTTTCATTGAGGTGAAACTAAGTAATACGTATCTAAAACTTTATCTTTTACTTTATCACAAGTAAAGGTGCACGTTTCTTTTTCCCTTTTATATCAGAAACTGAGAGAAAGCCAGAGGAAGCAGCAGGCGGAGCTGGAAAAACTGCGAGCCATCAAAGCAGACAAACAGCGAGAGCTGATCCGGCGGAAGGAGCAGGAAGAGGAGAGGAAACGACAGGAGGAGGAAACAAAACGAAAGGAGGAGGAGGAAGTTCAAAGGTATCGTCTAACATTATTTTTAGATTTCATATTCCAGGAAGAATTTAGCTTTTTCATTTCAGTAAGAAATAAAGTTTGAATAACTTTTTAATGAAGCCCACAGTTTGAAAGTAATATCAGTCACTGCTTCACACTCACAGGCGTATAAAAATGGAGAAGGAGCGTCTGTGGCAGGAGAAGCTGAGGAGGGATGAAGAGGAGCGGCAGAGGAAGCTCCAGGAGGAAAGAGAGGCCAAACAGAGAGAGGAAGAGGAGAGAGAAAGACAGGCGCTCATCCAGGCGGCCAGGGAGCAGGCCGAGCGAGAGCTCCGAGCGAAGGAGGAGGCCGAGCGGAAGAGAAGAGAGGAGGAGGAGAGGAAAAAAAGAGAGGAGGAGGAGCGCAGGAGGCAAGCGGAGAGACGCAGACAGGAGGAGGAGAGGAGGAAGCTTGAGGAAGAGAGGAGGCAATTGGAGGAGGAGAGGAGGAAGCTGGAGGAGGAAAGGAGGCAAGAGGAGAGGAGGAGGAAAGAAGAGGAGCAGAGAAAGAGGTTTGAAGAGGAGAGGAGAGAGGAGGAGCGCAGAAGAGAGAGGGAGGAGGAAGACAGGAGGAGGCAGAGGGCAGCAGAAGCGGCTCTCCGAGATGCCGAGGAGAGGAAAAAGTGGGAGGAGGCGGAGAAAAAGAGGAAACAGGAGGAGGACAGGAAGAAGAAGGAGGAGGAGGAGAGGAGGAAGCTCCAGCAGGAGGAGGAGAGGAGAAGGCGTGAGGAGGAGAGAAAAAGAACTGACGAGGAAAGGAAGAAAAAGGAAGAGGAGGAGGAGAGAAGGAAAGCCGAGGAGGAAAGAAAAAGGAAGGAGGAGGCGTCTCGCCAGCAGCAAGCGAACGGTGGGAAGCTGGACATTCAGGAGAAGCTGCAGGCTCTGCTGAGGGGGCTGGAGGAGAGGAAGGGTAACACACACACTTTTCTTTACGCCTCAGCCTGTTTCCATCGTTTCAGTGTGACTAAAAACACTTTGATTCACTTCACCGAATGCTCCTGATGTGTTTCAGGCGGGCAGCCGAAGGCCACGCAGCATAGGAAGTCGGCCGCCCTCACATCCTTCAAAGCGCTCTACCCGTTCAGCGCCCGAAACAACGAAGAGCTCAGCTTTAACGCAGACGACGTCATTGAGGTAAGAGATGGATTTACTTCTCTACTTCCTCCTCTCCCTTACTTTTATCCCTCTTCCTCACCCGGATTCTTTCTTCTCCCTCTCAGGTGGATGAGACGACAGAGCGTGAGGAGGGCTGGCTGTACGGCAGCAAACTGGGGAAGATGGGCTGGTTCCCAGAGAGCTACGTGGAGAGAGTCGCCCCATCGGAGGCAGCTAACAATGCGCCTGCTGCTTCTGCTAAACTGCCCCTCCAGTCGAAGCTTTCCAATGCCCTGGAGGCTGCCAAGGCAGCGGGGGCAAAGTCTGCCTTTACCCCAACGCATTCTCCACACCCTGCACCCTCTGAGACGCACGGACAGGTGAGGTTTCCCACAGTAGCCACTGCCGCTTAGTTATTGGTCTGATAGTCGTCTGGACATGCAGCATGCCGAGACCCTGCCGTTTGTGTTTCAGAAGGTTGTGGGCAACCTGCTGGCTCAGGCTCTGTGTTCCTGGACGGCAAAGACCGACAACCATCTGAACTTCAATAAGGATGATGTGATCCAAGTGCTGGAGCAGCAGGAGAACTGGTGGCTCGGAGAGCTGAACGGCGAAAGCGGCTGGTTCCCCAAATCATACGTCACCCTGCTGGGAGAAGAGGACAGCTCAGAGTAAATACTTAGTCACTCACAATTGTTCTCTGTAGTCAAGCTGGAAAAGAGGCTTTTTATTTATTTAGTGTAAATGACCAGCAATGTTAAATTCTCTGAATCTCTTCAGAGAACCTCACTTGGATACAGGGCTGGGCAATATGAACCAATTTTCATATCTTCATCATTTTTCCCTTAATCACGATAAACGATATATATCTCAATATAATTTGTTTTGGTCAATTAAACAAAGAGAGGGTTCAAATTTACGGCCTTGAGTGCTAAATGCACTTTTATTAAGGATCATTAGCATATGTGCATTAAAATATTTGGCTTAGATTTAAGTAGATGTGTATTACAATAATAGAAAATACTTTTCAACGATCAACAACAAAGATACAGATGTGCAAAATGCTAAAAAAGAGATATCTTTAACTCAAAACAAGCTTTCTCAATATAAATGATATTCCCATATGGTGTGTTCCAGTTGTCCTCGGGACTCGTTTTTCCAAGATAATTTGGCCGGAAGTGACGTGAAATCATTTTTCCGAACTGCGAGCTCGTAAATTGCAGAGGACCCCGAGATCCCAAATTAAAGATGGCTGTTCCCGCTTTGCGTCCTTTGTTTGTTTTCTCGCTTTACATTTTGGGTTTCTTTTACTTTTTAAGTGTATATATAGCAGTAGTAGTACTAGCTACTGATTATAACATTTTTGAAAATGTGAAGTGTTGCATAAATATCATAGTTTATCAAGTATATCATAGTTTATCAAGTGTTCCTGGCAAAATTGACAGGTTGATTTTAATTATTTTACATTTATTTCATGATATTCAGCTTTTTTCAGCGTACAAACGCATTTACTGTCTTCCACAGTACAGGAAACGTTATTTTAAAAGTAGCTCTTTGTACTCTGGAAGAGCAACAACACACACAGCTTTGCTGGAGAGATCCATATTTCTGAGTCGCACAATTGGAATGCGGTTTACCTCGGAATGACATCACCATCCCACTTCAGCTTGGAATTCCGAGACAACCGGAACGCACCATAATTCTATATCCCTTGTCACAAAGTCTCAATATCTCTGAAAATATTGATATATTGCCCAGCTCTACTTGGATATCAGTCTAACAAGACTTTAAAACAAACTCTGGACATCAATTGTTTAAAAACTTGCGTAACTTTTCATACACAATTGGAATACTCTGAAGATTTTGAAAGACTACTATTAAATTGAAATTGATACACATTTAAGAAGGCAATTCAGGCTTTAAGAATACATATACAGGGGCTTTGTATTTCTTGATATATCCGCAATTTCAAAGTTGATTGTCTCTGTTTTATTTATTAGTTTCAGTTTACTTGTTAACCTACTTAAACTTTGCAGCCTGGAGCTTCCATAACATCAGACGGTGAAACTGGGAAATACCTTCATCTTAAGTGGATGATTCTTTGGGGTGTAGTTGCTTGACACATTGTGCTGATGTTAAAATGTTTCCTTTTGTTTTCTGTTTACTCTTGTTTTTATGGGAATGGTTTTCATGGGTTTTTTTTAAAAAAAAAAAAAGAAAATTCTTGAGTATTTTCTTTGCAGTCCTGCTCCATTAGGATTTTGTAATGAAAGTCCACCTGAAGGTAAACTCTTGATTTAGTGGTCGATCAGCTGTGTGTTCCAGCCTTCTTCACTGTTCCTGTAGTTTGGCTCAGGACCACAGCAATAAGACTGCAGCTTGTAAGTGTGCTGAGCACAATCCCAGTTTTGGGGTATTCAGCTACATTTCTCAGGAGGTGTCAGAAGTGGGTGACTGGGTGGGATGCAGTGTTGAATGTTTAATACTGTGTTGCAGACAGGAAGTAACAAGACAATAGATGAAATAGATAAATAAATGGAATTTCTTTTATTTTTAGCACAAAGAGTTCCCCTCCTGATGGTACAGACTCCGGCGACAGTCTACAGCTCGAAGGTACTGTAAGACTTTCTGTGAAATATAAACACTTTGTTTATTTAGATGTATTGATAATTTAGACTTAGTTTACTGGATACAGATTTAGATGTTGGGAAGGAAAAGAAACATGCCTCATAAATCTCACTGCACGGTCAGTCATTCTGGTCTCCTCAGTCTGACACACCTACAGTCTGAATGAGGTCTGCTGTGTCTTTCTGTCAATCCATTGCTGTCCATTTGTCTTCATGTTTCCTTTTCCTTTTCAGAGTATGTGGCGTTGTACACGTATGAGTCTCCAGAGCCTGGTGATCTGACGTTCAAAGATGGGGATGTGATCTTGGTAACCAAGAAAGAAGGCGAGTGGTGGAACGGATCCATAGGCGACCGCAGAGGCCTGTTCCCCAGCAACTATGTAAAACCTAAGGAGGCCGATGTAAGGGCTCTGACATAAAAAAAGTGGTGTATCGATATTTAGCCTTGTTTAACTCTTACTCCTTTTTTTCCCAGACATCGAGTATTTCTGGAAAGAAAAAGCCAGGTAAGCTCTTTTGTTAATATTTTCCTGCTAAGATTGAGTCTTTAGTGATGAGAAGAAGTACCCATCACTTAAACCTTTTCAGTATACTTAAACAAGAACATTTTTAAATCTTTTTGAAACAGACTTACAGAGCTTGTGTCTCTGCTATACATCGTTATATTGTCAATGTTATATTTTCAGTAAATAATTAATTATGTATTCCTCTGTGGAAAAATAAGTTCACTCTTTGCTTTAGCAGTGAGTTTAACCCCCTTTATCAAAAATAATCTCTTGTAGATGTTTAGCGTTTGATTCACCAGTTTGACTATGAGGACCATGGCTTCAGAGCAGACTTAGTTTGTCTAAATGGTGCGAGGAATCTCCCCACAACATTTCCATAGGATTCAAAGCAGAACTGTGGTTTGGCTCACTGATCAGCTGGACTGAACTCTGTCCGGCTGAGGCTTATGGATCATAGTTAAGCCCCATCATTTAGATCATACATATTTATTTCCACCAGTTAGCTTAACATTGTTAGTGAGACTCTTTGACTGGAAGCTGGCTTTGGTCTGCGCCAACCACATCAGCTGTTTCATTTATCTGCTCAGTGCTCATTATTCCAAACAGCACATTATAAGGCTTGATATTTTCTAGCACAGTTTACTTGTCCTTTTTATTATCATAATCACAAAAGAGGCCCTTTCTTAACGTGTACTTCAAGTTGGTCAAACTCGTCCAGTCAGTTTCTCCTCGTAGATGCTGTGCTTTGACAGCAACAAGTTGGAAGCTGCAGCTTTTCCTCGATGAAATTTTAGGTTCTTACAATTTTTCTTGCGTTAAACTGTCTGATATTGAGCTGAATTTTCCTGGATGGCCAGTCAAGGATAGAAATGCAGTTTTAAAGTAAATTCTTAGATCTGTTGCCAGATCATAAGCATAGATCATCCATCTTCCTAAAGACGCTCTACGAAGCTGGATCCCATGATTTCAATCTTATTAGTTAAATGAAGCAATCAGCAATGCATGTTGTAATGAGGTTTTACAACAGATTTTTCATTTCTGTGATATTTTTAATTACATAAGTATATAAAGGATAATTAGGTTCAGCGTGCAGTGTCGCCTGTATGAAACAACACCGTCCGTAAAAGGATCCAGTCTTTTCTTGTTCTGCCACTTTAAGTTGAATTGATGTTTTGCGTCTGTCGGTGCAGAGATCGGCCAGGTGATTAGAGCCCAGTCCTCTTCTGGGCCTGAACAGCTCTCTATGGAAACTGGCCAGCTTATCCTCATCCTCAGCAAGAACGCCTCTGGCTGGTGGCTCGGAGAACTCCAGGTTAGTCTTTATGTTTTCAAAGGCTGCTTAATCCTGTGCTAAAGTTAATCAGAGTCTTTCAGCTCAGCTCTGTCACTGTTCAGCATCAGAGTAGCAACCTAAATCATTATTTGTGTTATTCATCAGAATGATTGTTCTTAACCTTTGTGTTTATTTTGTGGCTCCTTCATTTCTCCTATGTCTTTAAGTTTTGACCAGCTTAACATAAACAAAATGAAAGAAAGAAACATATATCCCTGTTTTTCTATGATAATTAGTTCACTTCCATTGAACATCTCACATGATGAAGAATAAATTGATGTCATGTCTGAGAAATAAACTGATCCCATGATCCTCCTCATCCCAGGAGGTTTCTGGCGGAAAGCTGCATGTTTAAGTACTCGCAAATTATTGTTTGTCCGCTTCCCTGTTGTCTGATTAAATCCTCCTGATCTGATTGTTGGTGTTTTCTGTCTCCAGGCGCGTGGTAAGAAACGTCAGAAGGGATGGTTCCCCTCTAGTCATGTTAAAATATTGGGATCTAACAGCGGGAAATCTACACCGGCACCCCAACCAGGTAACACACACCTCTTTAAGTGATGTGAGGACATGAGGTCAAGTAAGTTTAACGCTGCTGTGCAGATGGAGTGATAGCGTGTGGATGAATAATAATCCCAGGTCCTGTTCCAGTCTGTCAGGTCATCGCCATATACGACTACACGGCTGCTAACAAGGATGAGCTGAGCTTCTCTAAAGGACAGCTGATCAACTGTTTAGACAAAAACGACTCTGACTGGTGGAAAGGAGAAATCAACGGGGTCACTGGTCTCTTCCCCACTAATTACGTTAAAATGACAACAGCGGACTGCGACCCCAGCCAGCAGTGTGAGTAACGCTAAAGCTTATACATGAATAGAAACGTGTGTGATTGAAGCACAGAGACTTCTTTGTTGCTTCAGATGTCTGTGACTAACTAATCCCAGGCTTTTGCTCATCTATCCAACCCCACCTCCCATCACTGAGAGTTTATCACCAGCACATCTCTCCTCCAGTTTATCTTTTCTTCCCACTGACTTTTTCACTGTTTTCCTGTTTTTCTCATTCCTTCCTTCTTTCCAAATCTTTATTTCTCCTTCCCCCTTTCTGTCATTCCTCTGTCTTTCTCTTTCTAGGGTGGTAGAAAGTCTGCTCCTCCTCCCCTCCTCCTCCTCCTCCTGGCCTCAGAGACTCACTATCGCACTCTGCTGATGGGCCAGAGTGTCTGGACTCTGCTACTGAACATGTGTTGCTTTGTGAGGAACACAAACTCTGAACAAGTGTAAAATCTAAAAGGCAAAACATGTGATTCTTGATTGAATGAATTTGGTCCTGAAACAACTTTATGACTGTGCTGATTTTGTGAATGGTGACAGCCTTTGTGCCTGGTTGATTATTTTGGTGGTTCAGATTGTAATCTAAAGATGGTGAATCCCAGAACCAGTGCATGAAGCAGAGCGATGGTGGGTTTCTCTGTGGCTTGTTTTCTCCTTTTGTTCCTCTTTCCAGGACAAATGTTTTCCCTTTTCTCCAAGTTTTGGAGTTCATCTCACACAAAGCCCACTATTTGTCTCCTCCCGGTTTCTTTTAGAAAGAATAGACGGTCCAGATTGCAGACCCACATAATTGCTTAAAAAATAAGAAGTCATTGCATTGACTGTCTTTGTTTGTCGGAGAAACTTGGCACAAAAATTGGGACAAGTTATGTTTTCTCAATTATTTTCCTTCTTTATTAATACCAGCTGGTGTCGGTATTGTACAACATTGGAAAGCCTGATTAGTTACCTTTTCAATGAGGTATTATTAAAAGAGGAGAAGTATTAGACCAAACACAAATTCCTACCATTTATTTTCAAAAAGGTATTTAAATAAAATAAAACAGTGAAATGCTTTTAGATAAAGAGACTAGCAGCTGTAACCATCAGCTTCACGTTAAAGGAGAATATAGCCTCCATCTCCTGGTCTGAGAACAGAAGCTGCTGTGCAACTGTCAGCCTGCTTTCTATGTACTAACCAGCAGGGGTTTAGCCCTCGGATGGGTTAAGGGCAGGTTGTGCAGCAGCACAGCAGTGCAAATCAATTTGTATAAAAAACAAACAAGAAGGTCATTAAACCCCACTGTCCCATTTTAGTCATTCCTGTTACCCAAATAATCAAAACTGTTAGTAGAATTGATGCAACTCTTCTGCATGTCTTCTTTATGGTGTACATTTAACAAACTATTGACCTATTTTACACAAATCTGGCACTGAAGCAGGTTAGACACATGGAAGTAACTATCTTTTAATTCAAGACTCACAACTAGTAGATTGTCTGCAATGTTTCCACCAAAGTCAGATGCAGCCATTTTTCTTTTGCAAAGACTAATTTAGATAAACTGATCGAAATGTAAAGTTTTTGGTTTTAAAACGGTGCTCCATAAATGAGTTGGGGGTGTCCTTATGGTTAGTTCTATTTACACAGTGTGCTGAGTAACGCTTTAACTCTTAACATTTCTCTTTTTCTTGTGAGAACTATTTACTGTAGTCATTTCGCTGTGGACCTTTTTATTTAATGCCTTGCCTACAGTTTAACTTGGTTGGGCCTCAAAAAGGTACAAACAGAAGAATACAGTTTGTTTTGTTCATTAAAAAGCCATAACAGTCTGCTGTTACAGACTTAACATAAGTGCTGAAGTCCTATTTTAGTCTAAATCATATCTAACTGAACTCTCCTCATATTGCAGATGGACTGTGTGCATTATTGACTATTATTAAACCTTAAAATATGACAGAGACAGTTATGCTATAAGGCTAACAATATGTGTCTTGGTGTGAGTGACTCTGGGTGGTACAGGGAACAGTTTTTCCTCCAGGAGTGATGATTGAAACTGCACTTTAAATAATAGTGAGTAAATACTTTATTTTTCTGCTGCTGCTCTGGTTGATTTTTCTCTTTAAAAATTATGGATGCATGCCTGTTTTCAAGGGGTTTAATTTAATACAATTTAATAGAATAATCCAAATGGTTATGCCTTTCCTTCATCTTAACATCAGCATGGAATTAAGCAAAATTTGCTGCAAAAGCAGCAGTTGTTGCATTTTCCTCTCAGCTTGATTCAAGTGATGCCTGGTTCAGTTTGTTAGATTTCGGCTGAACTTTGACTGACACACAACTGCAAACAGTAATACGGCAGCTGTGAGCACAACTGACTTGAAATGTTTGTGGTACAAAATTGGTGTAACTATTTTTGAAGATGTATCTAATACAATCTATTTTTTGACTCTGAAATAAATAAAGACTGGCTTGAAATGACAATAAAAATGAATTATTATTGTTAAATATCTGTCTTCATCTTTACATTGTTTCCGTTTATGTTGTGCAGTGTTTATACTATCAACACTATACATTCTGCAGGGTCTTCTAGTCCCAAAGGATTAGGTTTTTGGGTTTTTTGTTCTTTTGTTAAACTTTTTTTAATATTGACTGAATCCGCTGGTTGATCTTTTTGTTAAACATCTTTCCAGTTTATTCCCATTATTATCCCCGTGAAAGTACAAGAAGTTTGATCTGTACTCACTGTGAACAGGCTGCTGAGGCTGAAACAGAGAATATTTCGTCCTGTTTTGGTGAAAACAGATATATCAGATTTAACAGAAGACAGGGGCTCAGAGGTAAAAGCAGACGTAGCAGCAGCAGCAGACGGAGGATGGTTTGACTAAGAAAACAGAAAAACCTGAAGGAACAGAATCACGTTCGTAGCAAATGGCTTCACAGTGCAGTTTTCACTTTCTAAACCTTTGGGATGAGCCAGACGATGAGGGTAGGGAGGGAGAGGGAGAGCTGCAGTCAGACTGTGTGGGAGCTTCAGACTGGTCTAACTGGGAACCTGTACCAGGTAAGTGTGAGTCTGAGATGAAAGTCAGGAGTTTTTCCTTTTCAGTCCATTCCTTCAATTACTTCCTCCTTCTCTTTGTGAAAGTTTAATCTGTGAGGGCAGAGCTGCCAGCAGGAGGCAGCGTGGAAGCGCTGCAGTGGTTGAAGTGGCCGTGCTGGTTTGACTGGTTTTGTTCCTCTTGTCCAGGGTGTGCAAACCTAAACAGCCTGGACTCTATGAGCCCCCAGGAGAAGAAGAGACAGGGCTACATCCATGAGCTGATCGAGACCGAGGAGAAATATGTGGAGGACCTGCAGATTGTGCTGGAGGTAAGGCTGATGAATGCGGGCCGCATGCTGCGGCAGAACATTTCATACGAGTGAGACGTTCCAGTGTACTTCTGATCATGTGTTAATGTGTTTCAACATTTATTTCTATGGTCATTTTTTTCTTGTGTTTGGTAGGTTTTCCACAAGCCAATGTCCGAGTCGGGCCGGCTGAGTGATTCAGAGATGGCTATGATCTTTGTCAACTGGAAGGAACTTCTGGCCTGTAACACGAAGCTTGTCAAGTAAATATCACACAGAAGCATCACACAAACAATGATTCGTTGTCCTGCAAGTGCTTAGGATTAGTTGGATTCCTGCCATGTGTGTGTATGCAGGGCTCTGCGTGTTCGTAAGAAGACGAGTGGGGAGAACATGCCGGTGCAGATGATCGGGGACATCCTGGCTGCCGAGCTGTCCCACATGCAGCCATACATCCGTTTCTGCTCCTGTCAGTTCAACGGCGCCGCGCTGCTGCAGACTCGTACTGACAACGAGCCGGACTTCAAGGACTTTCTCAAGGTAGGAGGAAAAGGAAAGGGAGGAATGTGGGACTGAGGAGAAATGGACTGTGTCCTCCTTGGCAGCACATTTTTGCACATGCAATGAGAGATGCGCTTTGGTTTTATAACTTTGTGGTTTCTCTCTGTGCCTTTTTAACCCTTTAAGACCTACCATGGACCGGGTCCGCCAGAGCATATTTTCACATTTTTGCATGCTGTGTTAACATTTTTTGGAGTATCTTAATATGTTATACATGTATACAACCCTTACATGCTATATTTTTTATTTAAAAAAGTTTACACTAAATAAATGCATATCTAAAAAGTGGTCAAAAAAATTGATTTATTTTACACATAATTAACTAAATGCAGGGATTGCAAAGCTTTATCCCTCAAAATTGTAAATATCAAAAATTTGGACAAAGTTCTTTCAAACCAAATAAATTTATTTTGAGTCGGTTCATTACTTAGTTTACTTAGCTTTTCCATCACATACGGGAAAGTTTTTGCAATCATTATCTTTTGCTGCCATCAGAAAATCGCCACAGACTACAGGTGCAAGGGAATGCCGCTGTCCAGCTTCCTGCTGAAACCCATGCAGAGGATCACCCGCTACCCACTGCACATCAAAAATGTAGGCCGCCTGTTTCACGAGTCTGTGATGGTTCAGATATCGGCTGAAGTGTAACAAACTTGTCGGCTTATGCACCTGGTTGTTTGCAGATCCTGGAGTGCACAGCAGAGGGCCATGCTGATCGAGGTCCTCTGAAAGAGGCTCTGGAGAGAGCTGAGGAACTCTGTCAACAGGTTTTAATACTTCTACTGCCACCATTCACGTTTAGACGCTGCGCTCCGTTTGAGAATAATTTTTTTTATTTATTGATTTACACGATACTTTCCTGCATTGTGCAGGTGAACGAGGGTGTGAGAGAGAAGGAGAACTCTGACAGACTTGAATGGATTCAGAACCACGTGCAGTGTGATGCAGCAACTGAGGTATGAAGCTTACTGCTAACACACGCTGATAAACTCTGTCCAACATGTAACTCCAAACAAGACTCAAGATTTTTCTCTCCTCTTGCAGCATTTGGTCTTTAACTCTATTACAAACTGTTTGGGCCCCAGGAAACTGCTGCACAGCGGTAAGGTGAGTGATGCCGGAATATTGTCAGTCGGAAAACAAGTGTGGCGGATCTTTGTGTCTGAAGAAGAGAGGGTGTATAAATGTTTTAAAATCTGAAGACGGTGAAAGAGACACAGTGGCAGAGTACGGCACACGGGGAGATGACACATGACTCGGGTGGTTATTTTTACTTATCAAAAACCTCTGTCCAAATAATGACATTTTCTGAACCCAGTGAGGCGGAATCATGTCCTGAATCATGTTAATTTGCTGATCACATCTGCAGATGTACAAGGCAAAGAGCAACAAGGAGCTGTGGGCGTTCCTCTTTAACGACTTCCTGCTGTTAACTCATGCGGCCAAACAGTTCGCCTCATCTGGGCCCGATAAACTGTTCAGCAACAAGAACAACGTTCAGCTCAAGATGTACAAACCAGTAAGAGATGCCTCACATGCAACATGCCCTCAGTGTATTTGTTTATTTTTGTTCATGACAGTGTGACATCTTTTGTTCTGTGTAGCCCGTGCTGCTAAATGAAGTGCTAGTTAAGCTTCCTGATCCGTCCAGCGATGAGCCCGTGTTTCACATTTCGCACATAGATAGAGTCTACGTTCTCAAGACGGACAACATCAATGAACGGTAGCTGCACTGACAGGCATCCACACAGAGGAATGAACAGTTCTTTATGAACGCTGTGTGTGTGTGTGTGTTTTTAGGACGGCGTGGGTCCAGAAGATAAAGGCAGCATCTGAAGAATTTTTTGAGACTGAAAAGAAAAAAAGGGACAAAGCTTATCAAGGTTAATCTCTTCTACAACTAAACTGCTGCCACACAGTCTGCTGATCCCAGTTAACTCTTAAATCCATGTGTGTGTGTGTGTGTGTGCATTTGCAGCACGATCTGTGAAGGCGAGTGGAATCGGTCGGCTGCTCGTCACCATCCAGGAAGCCACTGAACTGAAGGCAGGAAAACCCAACGGTGACTATGAATACATTATTGTCATCACTACATGTTGTTAGAATATAATGGGCTAAAACTTGTGATCTTTAGCTGCTGTGTCAGCCACCTTTTAATTCCTGCTGCATAAATCCCCCGTTCCTCAGTTCATATGAAGTCAATTCCTCTCACTGTCCCTTGTGCTCCAGTCACATACATCCTGCATAATGCATGAAGTACTTTTCACATAGTTTTTATGCTGCCAACATGTTTTTTCAACATCCCGATGCTGCGTCGTCGCTCTCTCACATTTCTGCCTTCCTTCTCCTGCAGGTAAAAGTAACCCTTACTGTGAAGTCACCATGGGAGCTCAGATCTTCACGTCCAGAACGCTGAACGAAACTCTGAACCCCAAGTGGAACTTTAATTGTCAGTTTCACATCAAAGACCTCTACCAGGACGTCCTGTGCATCACCATCTTTGGAAGAGACCAGTTCGCCCCTGATGGTCAGCTAAAAGCTAATTATTTTATTCATTTATTTACTTTCATAGCTCTATTCCTTCCGGAAGCTCTTCAGATTTCAAAGTAAGGCTTATGGCAAAACAATCTTACTACATGTTTAGAATTTGCAAGTCACTGCAATTGTATTTAAAACTTAGCTTCTAAAAGCTGCTTGCTGGAAACTCACTTATGTTAAAGCACAAATGCAAAGGATTATCGATGCAAACAGTTAGTCGATTATCATTTAATCGTTGATAAGAAATTACTTGAATAAAACGCCAGAAGTCCTTGATGCACATGACACATGTGGGAACACAAGAGAAGCTGTCCTCTGACCAAAGACATAATAATTCATTATATTAAATTAGATTTGTAATAATACTAATAATAATAATAATAGAAAATATTAACAATAATTAAAAATAATAATATCTTTGCATTGTTCCATTTATGAATGTGTTGTTTGCTGCTGTTAAGAATAAATCTTTTATTAAGGAATATGATTTGCATTTCTCTTCAGACAGCTTTTTTTCGTAGACAGGAACCTTTTAATTCACAGGGAAATCAGCTTCTCATAAAAAAATGCTGCTTAATTGATCATCAATTGATGACATGAAACAACCATCGATAAATGAATTACTTGATCATTTGCAACCCTTCAAAGGATCTCTCAATCAGACCCACTCACTGTCACTCTAGAGGAAGAGCACTGATCTCTCAGATTGGACAGTGTCCCACTGCTTGTAAAAAATTGCACTTTAACATGCAGCATGCTCCAATTCTTGCATGTACTGGTTAAAATAAACATAATTTTAAAGTATTAATATTTTCCGGTTCCTTTTAACACGTCCTCTCTGTTTTCTTTAATCCCGGCAGAGTTCCTGGGTCGGACAGAGGTTCCTGTGGCGACCATCAAGAAAGAGTTGGAGAACAAGGGACCGGTGAAGCGGCGTCTTCTGCTGCACGAGGTTCCTACGGGAGAAGTGTGGGTCCAGCTCGACCTGCAGCTCTTTGGCAACAAATAGCCATGGAGTAAGAACTAATTGGAGGAACTGTGTCTTCTCCAGACACTCCCAGCTAAGAGCGACTAACCAAATGGGATAAGCTGCCTGTTTTACATGAACAGAGTGGGATGTTTTTCTGCCACATACATGACATGTCGTCCAAAGAAATACCACAATACAGAGACACACAATGCCTTAAATATGTAATATTAACCAGCACTAATAATATCTCTGATGTCATGCAGATCCTCCAGTAGGAATGAGGGACTGTGTGACATCATCTCTACCCAGCAATAGGAGAGGCGGGGAGCAAAGCCCAAATCTGAAAATACTCAGAAACAAACTATTTTGATTTTATCTATTAAAGCAATAAAACAGTTTTTGCTTGTTTAGCATCTAACAAATGTTTCTCGGTAACGGCAGCCGATTTTTATGTAATCACATGTTGCCAAGTCTTCTCGGCCAAGGCCATCCAGCGAGTTGATGCTGAAGTATCTGGTGTTTTATCCAAACTGTCAAGACGTGTATATGTTGAATTTTTTTTTTATTAAGTTTTCTTTTTCGTCGTGAGGAGACGGTGACGGATGGCTTGTGAGAGGCTGTGCTGACCTGCTTTTGGGCCGTCACCGATCGTGAGCTGTCTGGATCAGTGTCACCCTCTCTCAGCAACTTTAAGGGCGTCGCAGACATTAGATGACAGCTGATGGACAGCGACATGAAATTCATCGGACAGCCTGGAGAGGAGTTTTTAGTTTGTAAGCTCTGCTTTGGAGTCAGTTTACTACTGTAGACAGAGGATCTCAGGATTTGTTGTTCTGGGCTGAGTCTGTGTGGCTGCAACAAAACTGGAGAGAAGTTTTCTGAGCTTCATTATTTTGTGTGGGGTGTGTGTGAGGGTATTTTTTTGTGTGTGTAAAACTGTAAAAGTACCGAAAGAGAGGCAGAAGCATATAACTTTTGATGCTGCAGTTTTTGGAGTGAATTTATAACTTGTGGGCTGAACACAAGTCATCTTTGAAGTCTTTTCCTTTTCTATAGTCAGGTCGTTTTATTAGTTTGTTTTTTTCTTCAGTGATGAAAACCGGCCTGGGCCAAGTAAGTGTACGGTTAAGTTGGGGAAACAAAAAAGAAAAACAAAACCTGTATTGATGAACCATTGCAATCTTTTCTGTGTTTTGAGGTAAATTATTTTGAGGCCATCAGTTCTTTGAGGTATCACCGTTGGGCATTTTCACAGCAATAGAAAAACAGTATTTTCTGAGTTTTAATTTAGTTTTTTTTACACTTTCACCCTAAAAGGTGCATTTTTAAGTGTCATTCTTTATTCCCTCTCTCATGGATTACATGGGTATCCATTTGATGCCTCAACATGTTGCCCTTTGTAAACACGCAGCACGAGAACGACAAGATTTTAGGAGGCGAAAATTGCATATTTGTGTTGAAGGTCAACCTTTTTATTTTTACTCTGTTCGGTTACTCCTCTGACTGCTTGTGCTCTGGATATGGACAGAAGCTTGTATTTATTTCTTAATTTATGCGAACGACTATCCAAAGTTTCGGAGCGCCTTTGCTGTGTCGTCAGCTAGGTTTCATTGGGTTTGTCTTTGACGTGTGTGATGCCAGGTAAAATATGTTGAAAATGACTTGTACTGCTATCAGACTGATGTCACCAGTCACTTTCTATGCTCTGCTTTTTTGTCCTCTGATATTCTGTCAGTTTTTGTCTTGTTCAATCAGCAGGTTTGTTTTTAAGTCTTGAATTAACTCGTGTATTTTGAACTTGTGGAATATGCAGAGAGACCGGACTACCTTTCTTGTATGTATATTAGTGTTTAAGCTTGTCTTTTACTTTTTGTTATTTTCGGTTAGCCTGGAGTCTGTAACCTGCTGTTTGTACTCCTTTTGGTCTCTTTTGGGGCTCTGAATCAGGGTTTCTGAAGGCAAATTAAAGACATTAAAAGTTAATATGTCAAGTTATTGTCTGATAAGAGATAAAAGATCATAAAAAGTGTATACATAGAGCACACAGCCACTGCTGAAGTACATAATGGCTGACTTATTCCACTTTAACACACAGGAAGGATGCTTTTATTTGTCTACACTGATGTGATTTGAAGTCTTTATGTTTAACAGAGCAGCTTAAATCACCAAAGACATAAAACAAGACATGCTACAAGAAACTTGTCAGATGAAACCAAGTTGTTTAATGATGTTAGAATTTCACTAGTTTCTTTTGGTGTTCAGAAAAAGGTAAAGGAGTTCAGTGTAGAGTTGTCAGTGCGCACTGATGGACCTCATTAAGTTCTTCTTTTCCCTCCAGTGGCTCCTACTGGGGCCACAGGAGCAGCAGTAGTTACGTAACCACAGAGTAGCTCTGCAAGGGGAAGACAGCAACACACAGCTGCACATCTGAGTCGACAAAATCAGCTGAAGTCAAGCTTCTGAGGTGGTAATAGTGGATTTGATGCAGAGGGGATTCTTGATGTAACAGCTACACCTGACTGAAATCAAATGTGTTACAGGTGCAGCTGCATCACTTGTTGGAGGGATAATTAATAACTTACATGCAAGCGGGGGCTACTTCTGAACAAAGCCATCTCACTGTACACTGTTCCCAGTTCTAATAAGACTAGTTTATTGCACAGAATAAGGGAGAAAAAGTTACATTAATTTGAAAAAGGGCAGAAATAGCTGCAGAAACATGCCCCCGATAAAGGTCACATGTCATTTTCATAAGTTTGCATTGCATTGTGGCTGCACGTTTCTAACAGCAAGCCAAGTTTAAACCCAGTTTTCCTTCTGATCCCAGAGGGGAGAATTAAATTAAATGAACCATATGAAATCACAATAAAACTTATATTTAAACTTCCATGTACTTTTATTCAAATTCTAATTCACAATTGCCTTTATTTTTCATATATGCATCATATACGGTGCAATGAGCAGCGAAGTGCTTTCATGCTCCCGCTCCAGATGTGCACAAAAGCAGATGTCCTGTATGTGGGGAACGGTGCTTCTGATGTGTGATACGCTTCACAGAAGTCGCTCAGGTGATGCGGCTCATCCAGGATCGCACATCAGTGCACCAGGTTTGCTGCAGGACCATTATCTGCTCCCTTGTACAAAGAGGAACAGAATGAACAGCCAGAGACAAAAAAATGGCCGCTATCATGCAACACCATGCAGCCCAGTTGGCATAAGGGAACACCAGGACTGGCAGATTGGCCGTTGGGACCCTGTGCTCGTCACTGATGAAAGCAGGTTCACACTGAGCACATGTGACAGACGTGAGAGGGTCTGGAGACGCCACAGAAACGTTCTGCTGACGGCAACATCTTCCAGCATGACCGATGTGGCCGTGGGTCAGTGATGCAGAGAAATTTCCTTGCAGAGCAGGTTCTGGTCAGAGGTTCTCTAGCTGCCATTAGGTACTGGGATGAGATCCTCGGTCCACTGTCAGACCACATGCTGCTGCGGTGGGAACTGGGTGCTTCTGATGCCGGGCGATCCTTAGCCTCGTGTGGCTGCAGTGTCAGCAGCTCCTGCATGATGAAGGCTCTGATGCTGTCATGCAGGAGACCTTCTCCTTCACAAGACCTGAGTCCAGTCCACCGCCTCTGCGGCATCGTGTTGTTCCATCCAGTGTTGCCATGGTGCACCACAGAATATCCAGGGGCTGACTGATGCCCTGATCCGGGGCATCCAGAGGTTGTGCTCAGACATAGTAGGGAGAGCATACAGGCACGTGGAGGACACACACATACACACACTACTGAACTTCCTTTTGAATTGTCTTTCAATTGAATGTTAATTTTTCTTGTGTTTTCTTCTCAACACATCCACTATGTCAGCATAAAGTGTACTTTAACTGGAATATTTCATTCATCAAGCTCTAGTATTGTTTTATCTATTTATAGTTGTGGACGTACGATATTTCAAGGAGCTGTCCTGTTCTCGGGTCTGCCTACAGTGACCCTGAACCCTCTCAGCCAAGTAGTCAACGAGACAGCTAAGAGTCGGGAATGTGGCCATCATCAGTCATCTCCTCTATACAAATGGCATAAAGCTGTACACGGAGAGCAAACGAGACACTGAGTCACTGATCCACACCACCACCAGGACCCACAGCAGGGACATCAGAATATAATGTGGACTGGAGAAATGTGGCCGAATGATGACAGAGAGGGAGGGTAGTCGATCCAGAGGACACAGAGGACAGAGGAGCAGATACTGAGTAGAGCTACAAGTAAAGCAGAGGACTAGTGAGCATTGGAGCTGCTATCTAAGATGAAACATCCAGGCTCCATGAATACATCAGGACGATGGGCCCAAAGGATGAAGCATGGAGTGAATGTGTCAGGCAGTGGAAACTGGAATAGAAGGAGCTGGAGGAAAAAGCCCTGCATGGGACGTACCGCCGACAGAAAGCTAAAGTGGCAGATATAAGGAGTCCTACCCAAGGCTACAGAGGGCTGGGCTGCAGACTAATCATGGCAGCACAGGAGTCCCACATCTACCACAGCAGGCAGGTTCCCAGGTGCAGGCAGGATGTAAAGAGGTCTGAAGTGATCAAGGTTTCCATCCTTCAGGATGTCTTCGGGAAAAGGGAACATGAGATACTGGAGAAACACCAAGGACTCGAGAAGGAGCTGGACTGGAGAAAACCTGGATTTTGTTTTGTTTGTTAAACAAATCATGAAATGTTTTAATGTCCTGTTTGTTTTTTCTACATCTGAGCTTGTATTTAGCTCCCTTTAAAACCGGATTCGCATTATTTTCTATTTTGTTCTGAAATTTAAAACCTTAGATTGAAAGATGGTGAGTTATTATTCTTTTTTTTTATGAGTAGATGTTTTTACCATAATGCCCATTTGTGTGAAACAGGTGTCCCATTTCTATCATAATGCAACACAATGTAAAAATCCATTATTTACCGCAGTGTCATTTTGATGTAAACACTCAATTTTAGTTACTCTCAGAGGCAGTTAACATGTTAAAGCATTTTAGCATCTTTCCGGCCACTGACTCACACTTTTTAAGCTCACTTTACCTGCTCTTATAATCTCAGCTTTAATCGGCAAAATAGAGAAAAAGAGCTCCTAAACTCAGTTTGAACAACCTGCATTGTGTCTGTTGATAGTCCGTGTAAATAAACCAGTGCTTCCTCAAAAGCTTGTCATTTTGGTGTTGTGTTGACATGCACTCCCTCAAAGGGGGTGATTATATGAATGGCTTGGCCAAATTGTTAATTATGAGACAAACTGTTTCCTCTCCTTGAAAAAAAAAGCCGAAAGATTTCCTTGTGAAAAAAAGTACAGTGAGTCCCGATCCAGAATACAGAAATAGTATGGTCAGAGAAATGGGTGAACAGTACTTTTGTACATTGTGGGATCTAAAAGAAAGGTGCAGTAAAGCAGAAGGAAGAAGAGAACAGTTTATGAGCAGGAAGAAAAACAAGACAGCGAGTGGAATGAACACATATGGAGACAAAGAAAGAGAGTATGAAGAGAAAGAGACATGTGCATAGAGGATGAGTCTGAGAGGCCCTCAGTTCCACTTGACTCAGTCATGGGAATGATTTGATTATCACCACATGAACAGCTGTCTTATATAACACACACACACACGCGCACGCATACACATTTGTTTGTTCCACTATTCCCATGAGGACACTTACAAACATAACGTCCATTTTTCCTTTACTCTAAACCTGAACTAACAACTTAGTCTGGACCCTGAAACAAAGACCTTCCTCTGAAAAAAAGCAGTCTGGATGGAGCCCAGAGCCCCCACAGGGGCTGGCATGCAACCAGTCTAATGTGCCCACAGGGATATAAAAACAAAACACACACCTACAGTACATGAAGATAACTTGGAATATAATGTGCTCTGAGTTCTGGTACAAAAGAAACTACAATGAGTAGAGGTTCCCAAAACCAGCAGTAAGACAAAGTAATTAAAGTGAATATCAGGTATCTGTCAGAAATGGCACAGAAAACCCCAAAGCATTGGCGCTGTTACTATCCAGTGCAGAATTAATATTTCATGGGGATTATTAGACGACATTTGTCACTCCAAACTGCAACTACACTCATCTGGTTGTTGAACACATGCTCTATGTTATGAAGGAGAATAACTGCCATCCATAAAAATGCATTAAATGTTAATTAATCACTCACTTTATATGTAAAAAAAAACAAAAAACACAAATGACTGTAAGTGGACAAGAAAATGGGGGTTGAGAGTGTACATGAAAACTAATTACATAAAACACATCTTTGAACTCAAGCTGTTTATTGAGTAATGGAAATATTAGATCCTCCAAGTCATCAATCAGAGGGAACCAATGTAGATCATGATGGCATATGTAATAATTACTGTATATATGTATATTTATATGTATATATGTAATAATTGCCTGTAAACAGAATCTACTGAGTCAGTGTTTCATGCAAAAAACTGCCAGATTTTGGGAGGCAGAGGTGATTTAGACTAAGTTCGCAGTGCAAGTAACAGTGACCCTAATCTGACTTTTTACCCATGTGTGAGTCTTAGCAGATCATTTTAAATCATCAAAACAGCACAAATCTGGTTTATTAAATCAGATCCAGGCCTCTTTCATATGTTTTCTAAAAGCAAAGTGACCTCGGTCTGAATGGTCATGTTACATTTCATCTTGCTTTTATGTGACTAAAGTAAGACGGACGTCACTGGAGGAGGCAGCATGCAGCAAGCGTAAACTTAGTAAATACTCTGCGCTGTGTGTCACGTCTTCTGTGTATGTAGGTCTCTTCAGACGATCCACACTGGAATCTGGTTTAATTATGTTAAGCTAAAAAAAAGACTTACGTATTAGTATCTGGATTTTGTAATAATGCAGAAATGGTGCTGCACATTTCAGAGCCGGCGCCTACATCCAATGTGGCCAAAAGGTGTCCAAATCCTTAAACACATGAAGATGAGAAACCTGATGTATCTGCATGTGGTTACATTTTTTTGCTGTAATTCCCCTCTATTTTATCAATGAATATTGATCTCTGTCATCCATAATGAATCAGTTATTTGGCTGATGAACTGAAAGGAACTTATACCACCTTGACCTGAAGCATCACCCCCAGTCATGAATAATGAAGTTAGATACTAGAGAGGCAAAGACGACTGTGGTGCAAACCCAGCGTTCCCACATCCCTCACCACAGCTGACTGACAGATATCCACAGAATACATTAGATGCTTAATATTTTACAATTCTGAGTATAAAGCACAAATTCATTGTGATGCAAGTAGCTTATGACATGCTGTAGTTTATTTATTTACTTTCTTTATGTTAGTCTGTTTGTTGGTGATGATGATGATGATGATGGCAGGTTATTATTACTCTTCTATAACCCTCACAGACAAGCAAATTCATGGAACTGTCTCTCCAAGCTCTTCAGTCTTTCGTCAATTAAAGCCAACGTAAATATATTAAAAGAAAAATGTATATTTTGCATGTTTGTTTCATACCAGCAGCAAGTCAAATGTCCTCTGTAGAATAATTGTGCAGCTGAGTGGGAGAGAAGTGCTGAGATTTCAGATCGGGGCGAGCACACGCAACCTGCAAACAGCTAATTAAAAGAATAATGAAAATTAGCCGTGCTTTATGTTGATTCAGTTACTTATATGTGAATTAGACTGAATCAGTGGGGGGAGGAGTGACCATAATCCACCGCCCCCCACACAGATAATAATTGGCATGTTATGCCTTAATGTCCACTTCAGTATAATCTGACATTAAAACATGAATTGCATTTCTTTCATTCAAGCCCCAGTGTGAGTCTAATACTGATGATTGAATTAAACATGCCAGCAAAGCATGTTAGCATGCAGTTCAGAGCACGTGCATCCTCACTGTGCCACTGGCACGGAAGTCCAACTCTTACTCATCCAGGACAGATATATGGGGTAGGACATGCAGAACATTAATGTTAGGTGTCTAGACTCCGTCAGTCTCCACATGGAAACATCCAACCTGCTCAGCAGGGAATGTGGGAGTGACGATCCTAACCCCGACAACACTTCATCAGTGGAGGTGGGGCTTTTAAAAAAGCTGTCAGCAGCAAGCAGCAGCAGCGCTCTCTGGAAGGCGTTTGTGCGCAGGCATGCGGCAAAAGAATGAGCAAAGTACTGACGCTATAAGTACATCTTAGTGATTCGGGGTTTGTGTTGGACAAGTCTTTCAGTGAGCAGAGAGTGTCAGAGAACCGGAGCTGGGCTTCCTGAACAGGCTCGCAGGCTTAACATCATTTATCTGAATCCTGTTGTTCAGACTTTAAAGTATTTTGCTACTAGTTAGATGCAAAATCCTCCTGTCTGAACTGTTACTTTAAAATGTTGAAACAAGCTTCGCCTAAAAGCAAAGTTTTACCAGCTGGCTAAAGGGCACATTTTTGTTTTTTTCCCATCTCATACTTGTGTAGAGCTGTTCTCCCGGCACAGATATAACACCTATCTGCTGTAAGGAGGCTTTCTGGAGGACCAGGAAGGTTTCTCAGACTTTTCCTGTTGCATAACCTCAGCACAAAAATAACCTTCCAACAAGACAGTTTGGCTGATCAAATTTTCATAAATTTTATCTGATATTAAGTTATTATTAGAAAATTGCTGATTTTCCTTTAAAACATCAGTCACACTCCGCCATATGATTCAGTCAAGCGCACACACACGTGCACACACATGCACACACATGCACACGGCAGTTGCTGATGCTCTATAAACAGCTGCAGCAGCTGCCTCACTGTGTGATGTATAGTATGTGAGTGGTTATACAGAGAATAAAATCTCTGTTTCAACGCTTCTTCTGCTTTGATCTTTTCACCTCTGGTGCCTCTAAACTATGTATTTGTGTGTAAGGCTGTTTGTTCAATTATATTCACTATTTTTATTTCTCTCATTAAATATGGAACATCCTTTACATTGCCAGGATGCGGCAACATCCTTCAGATGAGTGTTTTTTAAAGCTGGGGTCGCGACCCTCATGGAGGTCACGAGATACTTTCAGAGAGTTGCCAATTAATTGTAAAAAATATGTAGCTTACATTGATCAACTACATTTAAGATGGATGTAAAAAAG
>JAVQJG010255953.1:0-10137 GCA_036024015.1 Craterocephalus amniculus | reverse complement strand
TGACAGGACTTCCAGTTTATTTAAGTTTGGAATGAATGAATAAAGCTCAGATTGCTCTAGCTTATCCTGAACTCTTGTTTGTGGAACATGGAATGTAAAATACATCCTCTCCAGAGCCTGGACCTCTGATGGCCCCCCAAATCACCATTAACTGTGGCTACAACCGGAGTGAAGGCCACACAACCGGCTCATGCAGAACTTAGATGCCAGCCTTTACAGTTAAAATGAACCATACTCAGATCCACACCCTCCCTCTGTTCGCCTGCTTTGTGCGGTGACACGGGTGTTGGAGCAAGCAGTTGCCAGGGAAACAGATGCAGTGTTATTCCTCTGCCACCTTGTTTCTTAATATCTCCAGGGTAGAGCTGTTTTTACTTTTTATATTTGTGTTGAAGAGCAGCGGCGTGAGCTGGGGAAAGCATGTGGGCCAACATTTTTCCCGCTGCAGCGTGTCAGCGGCAGCCAGAGCCCCGGTGAAGCACATCATCCGCTCTTTGCTCTGAAGCCATGAAACACAGAGCTAACAGAACGATCTTCATTTTTCAAATAGAAGCAGCATGAAAATGGCGTGTGCGCCTCGTCAGCCCAGCCCGGCTCGGTCACACAGCGTCGCTCTGAGACAACAGACCGCATCAAATATAAACCCTCCAACAGGAGTTACATCCCTGGACTCCTGGTGGAGCTTCACACGAGACCAAGGTGAGGTTCTGCCCCTTCATCTGCAGACAGGAAGCAGGAGCAGCCCCCACACCCCCCGCCCCGAAGCTGACACTTAACAGCAACTTTAAAAAACCCTGAACTGCCAGCGAGAGGTTGGCGTGTGAACATGCGAGGGCGGGAGCACAACCAGGAAGAGCGCTTCAGACAATGATTCCTGCACCCAGCCAGGCTGCTGATGTGCTGCAGAAATGTTTCCACAGCAGAGGAGGAGATGTTGCTGCACGCCAGGCATTCCTGCCGCCTCCCACAGCCTCGCACCGCTACATGCACTTGTGTGAAGGTATCCTGGGGGTGGGCTCACATTATAATAACAGCACTCCTCTATTTTCTCCTTGGCTGCACCTGACTCTCACTCATGTAGGCGCTGTGGATTTCTCTGCAACCAGTTAGCCGCCGGTGGACGGCTCCCAGAACAAACCATTCCCATCAGCCTACAGTAAAAACACGCTTTCATCCCGCGGAGTGGAAAACGTGCAGCATGAATGCTGCAGCTCCGCCGACCCAAGACTAAAACACAGATTATGATCATGACCTGTGCACACGCCTTCAGCCGGCCCTCTTTTCTTCATCGTTTGCTTTCAAAAGCTTAAAAAGGCAGCGAGTGTGAGGGACAAACCAGTGTAGTGTCTGCTCGCCACAGCCCAGCGAACAGAGCACCAGTTCATCTTTAACCCTTCACCTTCCTGCTCCGCTCGTTGGGACAGTTTTCCACTGAGTCTTATCATAAATGTGTGGAAATAAAGTCATCTCAGCACTCTGGTGTGCAGCCCCAAGCCTTGCTTATCCCACTGCTATTAATATATCATCCACCGTTTTTATCATCACAAGAGCAAAAAGGTTTTATCTGGTCATTCCCAGCCGATGCAAACTTGTTGCCATTACTTTAGGTGTACAGTATCTGCATGAAATGCTGATGACAGCACAGTTTGACATAAACATGAAAACGTTTCCCGTATATTTCCATTTTTCCCCATTTTCCTGCCAATATACTGCAATATATGCAGAATCCAAATGAACACCAATAATGTTTAGATCCTGGCATTTCCTCGCTTTTCCCGCAGGACGGATGGTACAGATATCTTGTTGAGGAAGAGTCAGCGAGCTGCGTACGTATGAGGCCACTCAGCCAGAGTCTTATCTCATCCAGGCAGCCGGGGATCCTGACAGACTTCTCCCGTCCTGAATTGGCAGTTTTCTAACGGGTTTACGGGGAAACGGAGCTTGTTCAGAAACAGGTTGAAATATTGCTGCATAGTCATTTCTGCAGGCTGGTAACTGGACAGAATTTCCCTCCTCTACAGTCCTGCAATTATTTAACGGAAGGCAAAGCTAAACCTGCTCAGTCAGACCCGAGTGCTGCAGCAGGTAGAAGGAGAAAAAAAAGATTTATCAGGGGCAACTGACACTTGTTTGTCTGCCCTCCTCCTGCGTTTCTTTCCTCGTTTAACACAGCTTAATAATGACACGACGGCCTCTCCCAGCAGGAATAAGGTAAATGACAGAAACGTGAGCACCACGAGCCCCCAGCATGCCGATCTCTGTTATCCTCTGACTCCTCGCTCTGCTCGTGCACAGCGAGCAACATCACACAACTACCCACCCAGGGAAACACAAACTGAGAGGAAAAAGGAAAAAAGGCTTTGACTGCCAAACACACGGAGCATCAATCCATACAGGCTAATTAGTTTTTGCCGTGCATACCTCCGTTTCTCCCTCCAGCTCCGAGGAATCCAGCAGGGTCACTTTGAAGGGGACGGATTTCATCCGTTTGGAGCCTTTCTGGGGAGACTTGAGGTTCTTGTTGGGGGAGGTCTTCTCAGACATGTCATTCATCTCTCTGTGTTCATCCAGATGTTTGGAGTTCTGCTCCTTTACATGAAAATGATACAAACAGACACATTAGCCCAGATAATGAGGCAGTTGTGCTCATCAGGAAGGCAGAAGAGAAAAAAAAGACTTTATTTAATTAAAATACTCATTATTTTACATAATGAACACAGACAAAAGGCAGCATCCGTGGGAAGAAGCTGGCGGTGCAGAGTCAGCACGCAGCACGCAGGGGCTGATAAATGTGGAATTTCTACCCCGTCGGCTGACTTCAGATGCAGAAACGGAAAAATACGGAGCGGTGAACAGCAGCCGGGCCAGCTGATGCCACCGCCAAGCTAAGCATGGGATGAATTACAGTCAGGACAGCCCAGGACGGCTCCGTCGCTACATCACAGGCCTTTTATAAGAAACCAGGAAATCTTATTTTGTTGTGTTTATCCGTCGTCCCTGCAGCTTTGCCCTCTGTTCCCTCCATGCTTTCCACATGAAGGGCCAGATGCTTTAACCACCTGCTGCTAGTTTATTCAGCATCTTCAGGTTTCTTGTGGACCAACCGGATCCCTCAGGCCATCAGGGTCAGGTCTATTTCCTGGTCCCAGAGTCAGAACTGAACCTGCTGGATCTCAGCAGTTTCACATCAGGTTCAAATCTTGTCTGTTGCAGCTTTTTATGAAAACAGGCAATATTTTCTCTGAGGGTCTCTTTCTTTTGTTCTTTATCATTTAGCTCTTTCTCTCTGTTTCAGTTCTTCCTCGTGCGTTCTGCTCCCTGCTGTAATGTTTCTAATGTTTCATGGAAAGCAGCTGGACTTCTCTATCTGTCCGTCTGAAAATGTTCTGGATGACATTTTCAGGAAATCTGAGGAATGAAAAACGGAGCGAGTGGTTAGATTCTGCAGGAGAATTGGATCATTTTGTGGATCCAGGAACTTCTAAAGGATATCTTGGGGATGAATGTGCCATTAGAGCTTCTGACTCAAAAATAATTCCCACAATCGTTGGCTGAAAACATCACACAGGCTCTAGTAGTAGGTTACACACTCTGTAATTATCTGCCATGAACATCAAGTAGCTCGTAGCTCAAAGCCCCAGCCTGCCTGTGAAAACAAAGCTGACTGAAGCAGAACCTTGTTTACAGTCTTTACAGTCTGCACAGCCCGGTCTGCCGGAGGAAAAGGGTCCAAGCTGACCTGTTTGGCCATCCTGCTGTCAGAGGCCGAGTCTTGCATGCCTGCCGCTGCCCCCTGCTGGCGGGGAGGACTCCTCGTTTGACGTCTGTGGCCTCAGTGAGGTTATACCAGCCTGAGAAAAAGCAGACAGACAACAAAGACATGAATATCTCTGCTGCAAAGGGCCAGAATGTCTGAAAAAGCCTTAATGCAGCTTTTTCAGTTAAAAGAGTGTCCTGACAGAAAATGACAGACAGTACTGGCACAATCACAGGACTCAGACCCTCAGCCCACCCACACTTCAATGCCTGCAAGTCTTCAATACAACATCATTTCCCTAAGCTAGACTGGCTTTAGCATCAAGGACAATTGCTTTAATTATAAAATATCTCACTGAACCGGAGAGCAATCATTCATTTATATGAAGATAAGCTCTGTTACAAACAGGTGCCTTCAGTCAGGACTCAGGGCACATCCATTTACTTACAATGAAGCTAAATAAAACTGCTCGCATTGCTGTAGCCGAAATCAAGCAAATGGTAAACCTCCCGATATCTCCGGCTACATGATGAATATCAAGAAAGTGTTCCAAAGTGTCAATCAGCATGAGGGTGAGTAAACACATGAAGGCACATCATTTTGAGGGCGGAGTATCCCTTTAAAGAAGTGTGAAGGAGCTGTCCCATGACACACAATCACAGGGATTTGCTGGAAATGGAAACTCCAGAGTAAAGCGAGGATCGGTGTGTGCGCTCAGGGACGCATTTCCCGCTCGCTGTCCATCCATCTGGCCTCTCCAGTCAGACGTTTCTGAATCCGTGCCCTGTCAGTGTCTACTGGTGGGATGAGCGGCAGGCCGACTCCTGCAGGGCAGAAGAAAACCTCTGGAAGCAAACAGTTTCTCTGATTGCATCGCTTTCCGCTCTGATTCGCTGGCCGTGGAGGTAACAGGCGCCTCTGGGACTCCTACAGGTGCTTGTTTTCTCAGTGTGACCGAGAGGAACAGACGCTGACGTCCCACTCTGCTCGGCATCCATCTGGCCGCGCTGCACAACAAAAGCTGCGTAACACAGTGCAAAAAGCAGAAATCACCCAACCTGGAGTAGGTTTGCAGTGAATGAGACATCTCCTGCTGAGATGAGATCATTGGCCAATCAGCACGGACCGATGTCACAGAGCGGAGCATGAATGTCCCGTAGCAGCACATCACCACCGTGGCCTGCACCAAGCCACTGCTCTGATGCAGGCGCTGCTTGTTGCCTTTGTTGTGCGCTGTGTACAGTTCCCTGACAAGCTTTGCCTTTGATATCTGCCATCTCTGTGATAATAATTCATCAGAGAGAAAACCTGCTTTCCTCAGAGGAAAATGAAAGCGACGCTCCTCTGAGAAGCTCAGCCCTTCCCTTTGTCTCTCCCTCCTCTCATCAGAGGTAAGCTTTAATCTGAGCATGCAGAGGGAGGCAGAGCGAGGGGGGGGGGGGGCAGCGGTGGTGGGAAGAGAGCTGACTAACCTCTGAGAGGCAGTTGCCATGGTAACAACATAAGAGCGCGCTTCCTCTCGCAGCCGTTCATCTCTCTGCCTCTCTCCGAGGAGCGACGGAGAAACAGAGAGACGGAGCGAACAAGAGGGGAGGATGAGAGGCCAGAAAGACGGGAGGGCGATCAAGGATAAGAAAAGAGGAGAGGGAGGAAGTAGGATGATGTGGCATCTCAGCTCAGAGGAAGTGTCACACAGCCGTCGCTCTGAGAGAGAGAGAGAGAGGCATCGTCCCAGCCGGGCCGGTCACCTGACCACCTCCACCACGTCGCTTTCTGCGTTTCCTGCAGCGCGCCCGGCCCGGTAGTCAGAGCGCCACGTCGGACAGGACATTCCTCACACCGGCTGCTTTCAGGCTGTGAACATGTGATGAATGCAGCTGCAGGGAGAGGCACACAGGACAGACAGCACGCATGTGACTCAGATCTACCGCATGTCCAGGCTGGATTATACGTAAGAAGTGTCTGACACAAGTATCAGGTTATAAACCGAGAGGTTTCAGAAACAAACTAAAGCACATCACACCAGCAGCCAATAGAAGGACAGGCTGTGGATGGAGACATACGACATCACCTCCAATCTGAGCTGATAAGTTTTAGTTCTGACCAGGCGTTTGCATTCATTAATGCATCTAAAGACAGACAGACAGACTCAGCACGCTGCCGGTAGAAGGGACATGTGTGTTATATTTACGTCTGAGGAGGAGCCAGGGCGAAAGTGAACTCTTCCCAGTTAACAACAGGAAGTGTTTCTCCGAATAATTCTATAAAAGCTCTGCTTATAGAAGTTTGTGATGTTTTCTCCATAACTAATAAACACGGGGCTCACAGCAGCTGGGAGGGCAGGCCGTGTCACCGAGTCATCGCCACCGATTTACCAACAAATGGGAATGAGATCGGTAGAGCCGGTAGAAGGCCGCCTTCTGTGAAAACCACACAGCACCACTGCTTCTATCAGCAGGACCAAACACAAACGTAGACGGGACACCAGCTGCGTCTTCCAGCTGCAGCTCCGCTCTCCCTCTAAACTACTGGGAATCACTGGTTGATCACGATATTTTATATCTCTGCATCGAGAGGGGCCAGATGATTTGGCTCGGGCATCTGGTCAGGAGGTGTTCTGGGCCCGTCCTACCGGGAGGAGACCACGGGGTAGAACCAGGACCCGCCGCAGGGATTATATCTCTCGGCTGGCCTGGGAGCGCCTCGCCTGATGGCTGTGGCCGGGGAGAGGGAAGTCTGGGCTTCCCTGCTCAGGACAGAATAATTCAATACAAAGTTAAAATCTGAATAAACCAGCCATGGATTCAATGCAGGTGTTTACATGGTACTTTTTCATTTTGTTACAAGAATTTCATTTTATTCTGAATTAAAAGGGACCTAAAACTCTCATGTAAACGTGGCCATTGTGGCATTTCTCTGAAATCCACCACAATGTTTTTTAAAAACTTCAGCGTTCTCTGGGAAAAAAGCTGGAAAGGTGTAGTTTTATGTATCTTTTTAACCTGTTGTCAGCCATGCCAACGCATCATGTTGCATTCGTGCACTGCTCCATCAGCGCTCTGATACAGTAGGGGAACTAAATAAAAGCTCATGTCTTTATCTGGGGAACTATCCGCAGTGAAAAGGCCCAGTGACTGTAGAAAGAACCGAACCGTAGGACCACGGGACTGTCACACTTTGAGCTGCCTGTAGCTATGAGCTAACAAAGCTAACCCACAGCTAACAAAGCTAACCCAGCACTAACGGGAGCTAACCCAGAGCTAACAAAGCTAACCCAGCGCTAACGGGAGCTAACCCAGAGCTAACAAAGCTAACCCGAGCTAACGGGAGCTAACCCAGAGCTAACAAAGCTAACCCGAGCTAACGGGAGCTAACCCAGAGCTAACAAAGCTAACCCAGAGCTAACGGGAGCAGAAAGATAAGGTGCTGTTAGCTAGCTAGAAAATGGAGTTGTGCCACCTTCTGCCTCCCTGCTGCCGGATATCTGACAGCTGTCAATCAAAAGGACACGCCCCTAATTATGAATAATTTTAGGATGAAATAACATCTAAAGGACTGAGTGAGAATGTTTTCCCTCCCCCCCATAGACTGTAAAAAATTATGGACAAACCCTAAAAACAGGTGACCCACAGGATTCTGATGAGCTGAAAAGAAGCTCATTGGGCGGTTCCTTCCCCCGCCATCTTGGCATCGTCATGAGTCCCGTGACTACCGGAAAGCCCAAAAAATGCTGACGAGAGCGGAGCTGTGAGCGTGGGGATGGATGATTGACACCCATCAAACTCCGAGCTACAAGCTAACAGAGCTAACCTGGAGCTAATGGGAGCTAAACAGCTAACGGAGGAAAGCGGCTAAAGCTAAGGCGCTGTTAGCGGCTAAAAACCGCGGTTGGCACTTGTCAATCAAAAGGACACGCCCACAATTAATGAGGAACTTTAGGATTAAATAACATCTAAACGGAGGCGCTAGAATTTTTTTCACTCCCCCAACAGTTGTCATGAAGGTACACCTGACATTTTAACCCTAAAATGGTTTTTTGAACCAGGCTGTAAACATGTTTCATTCTGCTGTAAAGTCTGCGTTTTTAACATGGGAGCCAATGGGAAACTGCTCTGTTTTGCAGCAGCACCTAGTGGAGGAGGAGGGAACTGCAATTTTTTGCACTTCCTCATGTGCATCACGTTTCGAAGCGGGAGGTTGCCACTTGCTCCCCCCACAGGTGTCATGAAGGTAAAGCTGAGCTTTTAAAGCTAAAACGGTTTTTGTACCAGGCTGTAAACAAGTTTCATTCTGCTGGAAAGTTGCTCTTTTTACCATGAGAGTTTCTGGTAAACTGCTGCTCCTAACACACGTGTGTGTTTGTATGTGAAAAAGTCTTATTTATGTTATGTTTGTTGTGTGAAGGCAGGTTTAATTGTCTTTATGCAGACATAACATGCAGAGGACTCTGAGTGGCCCTGGCCTGAAAGCTGCTCCATAAAGACTTGCCTTGCCGACCTCGGCGTGCTGCTCTGAAGCATGTGTGAGCGACCCTGTCCAGCCACACCGTCTGTCAGTGAGAGTTCATTCAGTCACTCAGAGAGGAGAACGGGAGGCTCGAGGACACTTCTCATTCACAGATATCACACACAAGTTGTGGCTGACACTCTGACAACCAGCATTCACACTGATGAGAGCCACTCAGGCCTCATCCACACCTTTCTTCTTTCCCTCAGCACAGTGTGTTCAGAGAAGAAGTGTTTTTCTCTGCGTTAACCAGGAATGCCTCCTCGTAGCGGAGCCGCTGCTAGCCTCTCAGGTTGCAGGGCTGTCCTTCCACAGCAGAGACACAGCACTCCTAGAAGCAGCTTCACATTCCTGCCGTGTGCTTTGCCCTCCGGCATGCATGCATGTCGTCCGCTCAGTGATTCTAACATCAGCTCATTAAGTTGCAGACATTACAGAAAGCGTCAGTCACACTATAAATAGCCCCTTTCTGCCACAGTGTGTCTGACAGAAACGTTTCCCACGCTGCAGCGGAGGCCACGGGTGAGCGCACAAGGACAGGCTCCTTACCTCTCACATATCTCTGTAGATGCCAGACGCTGCCGCCACAAGGACAACAAAGCAACGCTTTTTCCTCTCACACTTCTCCAGACGCCGAGCTCCCACGGCCGATGGCGTGCTGAGCGACAGACTGAGGCAGTTCCACAGCAAACCAAGGTGTAGAGCCGGAGCGCGAAGAGGTGGGCGTGGGAGCACATGGGCGGGCGGAGAGGCATCATCATCATTAACCCGGAGGGCAGCGAGACACGGCGGCAAGACAAAGCTTGTCGGCTCGTCAGGGCGTCGTCAAAGCTGCAAATTTGATCTGCAGCATGTACGAGGCCCAACGCCTCTAACTTTACAGCCTTTTGTTGTGTAAACCCTTCCAAAAATGACATTTTCCAGCTTAATCTCTTCAGTCACATTGAACATGAACAGCTTTGAGTCCTGGAGGCAACGTAAACGAATAACGCTGCGGTTTAATCGGTCTCTGCAAACGTAACTAAATAAAAAAGTGCCTCCACATTCTCAGGACAAGGCTGTAATTGTCTCAGCGAGAAGTCTCTGCTGCGCTGCACTTAATGAGAGGCCCAAACCAGATCCTCCACCTCTGTAATCTCAGCAGCTCCCCCCGCGGCTGCAGCTGCTTTTCTGACGGTTGATGACACGCCGATGAGTAGAAGCAGGAAACAGGTCGGTGCAGTCCGGCTCACCTACAGTTTCCATGTTTACTGCAGCTGAAGTGATCAGAGAGATAAGTGTTGTCTCAGGATGCAGAGCGAAGCAGTGTTTACCTCAAAGCTTATTAACACAAATAACTAACCAGCCAATCACAGGGCAGCATGGAGGCACGGTGGGGTCCAGCCTGAGCATCAGCAGGAGGAAGAAAGGGGCTTTCATTTACCACAATTGAAAAAATAAAGAAGCCGGTTCTGTCGGTTTACAGAGGGGTTCAAGGCAGACACGTCAAAACAAAGACTGTCCTGTCTCATGTCTGCTGGAGACGAGACCCTGAAAAGAAAACCCCTTTCATCACACATCAGTAGGTCAGCTAGACGGCCTGCAAAGTTATCCTGGAAACCTTTTGGCTAAAAATAAGAATTTACAGTTAACAGTAAATATACGCCCACCGTTCATCCCGCTAAGTGCTAAGGCTAGCTAACACAGCCAGCCAATCACAGGGCAGCATGGAGGCATGGTGGGGTCCAGCCTGAGCATCAGGAAGAGGAATAAAGAGGCTTTCTGCTTGGGGGTCTGAGTATTTATCTCCAGGGTTTCCAGAGGATGGTCTGAAGAAGAGAACATCTCCAGCAGTCCAGAGGAGACTGGGCAGACTGGTTGGAGATGATAGAAAG
>JAVQJG010255913.1:0-17531 GCA_036024015.1 Craterocephalus amniculus | reverse complement strand
CAGGTGCGCGCATCCAGGAAGTAAACAGGCTAACGGTTTGAGCCATGGTTTAGGCTCTAAAAATATACTAAATGATGCCGTTGCGAGTAAATTATGGGCGCTACCGACACAGGACCTGCGGACTGCATTGGACGAGCAGTATGGAGGAATATTGACAAGTTTTTGTGGACTTTTTTCACCGGGCTCTATTTAGCATCGTTGTAGCCGCAGGTAAATAAGATGTAAACTTCCCGATATCTCCGGCTACATGATGAATATCAAGAAAGTGTTCCAACGTCTCAATCAACATGAGGGTGAGTAAACAAATGAAGGCACATCATTCTGAGGGCGGAGTATCCCTTTAAGTCACCAAAAAAAAACTAAGTCCACTATATTTTCTTTATGTTAACCCATAAATAAATAAAACTATTTCATTTTGGCTTTAAACAATCTTGTCCAGGCCTTTTCTGTCCTCAGGTCCATGAAAACCAAACACCAGCTTTTAAACCCAACAAGCTGATTCAAACTCAATAACAGAGGCTGGAAGGCTGCTGACCTGAAGTATCTGTCATTTACCGTTTCTGGCTCGGACCTTTTTTAGAGATGGAAGTCCATTTCCAAAAAAGGTCCGGGCGACACCCGCGGATGTTGGCAAAATGATTTGCTGGGCCACAATGAAGATAGTTCTGGGCCGGATGTGGCCCGCAGGCCGCCAGTGTCACGATATCAGACAGGTAAGGCTTTAAAACTGTCAGTCTTCATCAATAAGGAGGATTAATGTGTATCTATGCATTATTGTGTTAAAAAATTAAGGTGGTAAATTGACATTAATGGCTTAATTTTGACAGCCATGATGAAAACCACTGGATTAGAGGATTGTTTTAGTCTCATTTATTCCACAATAGTCTGAGTCTGACCCAGCCACACGGATGACCCACACCTGCCCCGTGCAACAGCCGGATGCTGACCAATACAGCAGCTTCCACAGCCAAACCAGGCCCAGATCAGGCCCCGCTGTGGCCAACAAGCACATTTCTCTGTGTGAATGTGTACGTACAGGCGATGATGTTTCCGTAGCGATTCTTCATGCGGTTCTCGTCTTTTTTGGCGGAATCCCACGGAGCGGACTGTCCCTCGAAGAAGCTCTGCGAACACACAGAGATTTTTTTGTTTAAGAGCGCGCAGAGCCGGGGCGATGACAGTCCATGAATAATGCAGAGGGGCGAGTTTGATGCGCTCCCCTCCGCCTGCGTTCATGGACACAACACATGATTAAGTCCAATTATGAGGAGGAGGCTCAGGGAGAAGCCCGAGGCGTTCAGACACACACTGATGGTTGTGTTTTCATGAGTTTGGACTGAAGGGAACTGCTCCGACTGCTGAGGGAGGAAACAACACGTCCACAAGCTTTCATATGAATTCACGCAAGGACACAGTCGGGTTACACGTCTGACAGGGTGGTGGTTATTTTCTCTTTCTTTGTGCCACTTCTGTATCTTTATTGTCGTATTCTGTCTCTTTAGGTGTGTGTGTGTGCGCCACACTTTGATCCAGAGCAGGTTCCTGGGTCGCTCATTAAAATGCCGGCAGACAGATGTGTGTGTGACAGCAATCCAACAGCTCCAGACATCCATCAAACCGTGTGAATGACATCACACACACATGCGAGCGCACGCACACACAGAGCTCCCCATGACTGACAACGAGGAACAAAGGGAGGAAAAAATAAAGACGGAGAAAAGAATGGAAGGAAGGAATGAACTAATGACTGCTGGCAGCGACTACGCCGCGTGTGTGTTTATAGCTACAGTCTCCCCCAGGCATTGATTTCTCTGCTGTCACTGAAAAGTTTACAGGTCATGACTCGCATATTCGCCACAAACTGCAGGCAGGAGTACATGATAGTGCTCTGTACTACCACCTGAGTTCCAAAAATGTTGGAGCGCTGAGTTAAATGGAAATATAAACAGAAAACAATGATTTACTGATCCTAGAAACTGATGTTGAACAGATAAAAACTCCCGGAGGAATGTTTGACAACTAATTAGATTAGTCAGTAACATGACAGGAGCATTTAAGAGAGGCAGAGGACCTCAGATGGAAATGTGGACAGAGGTTCATCAATCTGAGACAAACTGGGTCTAAACATGGTTGAAGAATGTCTCTCAGACTTTTAAGATCAGCAGGGGTGTTAAACATAAGGTCCAGGGACCAACTTGGACCACAAGAGGGTCTTATCTGGCCTTCACGCTGAATTTGATCAAATGAAAAATGATTTAACTGTAATTTTATGATATCTTATGATAAAAGCAAAAAGATTTTCTGTGAGGTTTAATTTTTATGTTTAAATGTAAAACATTTCCAAGTAAGGAGGATAATTTGTATCATGTTTTATGTCTTTCTTAATTTCCTACATCAATGATCAAGAAACAGTGTCAAATATTTAATATGGAAATCAAATAAAAACTAAAAGAAATATGAATAAAATATAACTATATATCAATATAAACTACATTTGTTATGGCAAGTTTGAATTATGTAAATAGTAAAAAAAAAACGTTTCTGAAATTGTATCAATAGAAAAATAAAAAATAAAATTATACAAATTTATACATGTTCATATATATATGAAGATATGAATAGATAAAGAAAACATGTAAAAATAAAAATAAAACTATGTTGAAACTGTTTATAAGTAATTTGAGGTTCTTTATGTTTTTTTAAAAAGACAATCCATTTAATATAAACATCTGGATATGTATGTGCATGTCTTTGTACTAAAACAAAGGGAAAACTTAAGAGTTTTTATTTTTTACAGCTTATTATGCAGATATGTTACTATCACTGGAGATCAGATTGCTCCGATTATGGCTCCTGAACTAAAATTACTATATCCCCCCTGAAATAAAGCAATTAACAGTCTAAAGATTCAGAGATTGTGAAGGAATCTCTGTATGCATAGGACAAGGCTGGATAGTGGTGATCTTTGGGTCCTCGGGCAGCACTGCAATAAAAACAGACAAGATAATCCGGCAAGGATGGTAGAGCAGCTAGAATCCTGATCAGACCAGGATAGGACAACATTCCTGCTCTCCTCACTTCCCAGTTGTTTACAGACGCGATGCTGAGCATCAGCCTGGAAGTTTCACAATGAGCTCATATTTTCCATTAAATGGTGCAACTTGAAAAGTTTAAACATCTGAAATGTTGTTTATGTTCAGCTGGGACTGAAATACAGCTTGATGGGATTTAAAAACCATCACATTCTGTTTTTATTTACATTTTTGGAGTATGGGTTGTATACAGTGCAACAAACTACACGCCAGGTTGAGGCTGAGCGACATCGAGTCGCTGACATCTAAAAACATTATTATTCACAGAAAGCTTCAGTCTGATAAGAGTGATAAATCTATCTGTTGTAGATCGTCTCATCAAGAGGACATGAAGCGGCGGAGCAGTGAGGATGGTCTCAGAGAACATCTGAGTTGATTAAACAGCTGCAGACGTACACCTAAACAAAGTGAAACAGCAGAGCTGCTGGGTTTGCTAACATCCCCAGAGTCTGAACATAAACATAAACAGGCTGCAGGGACGACTCCCGGCTGCAGGTCAGGATATATAACCCGAGTCCAGCAGGAAGCAGGGTAACCCTAGACACAAGCCTTAATGCCTGAATATTAGAAAACAGAAATCTGGGATTCGTTTTTCTTCGTTCTGAGTCTTTTTTTTTAAGAAATGAGGAAGACTGAGAGGAAGATTGTACTTCTAATGTGATGGAGGAGTACCAGCTGCCTGGGCCAACACTGCTTTAACAGAAAAAAACATGAAGGTCTGAGGAGTTTCAGGGAGCTCCAGCCGCCGCTGGTATGGTCTGAAGTTCAGGCTTTTCTATCTTGGATCAGACAGTCTGGTTCTGGTTTTTAAGGAAATGTTTAACTGGTCTGGTTGGTTTCTGTTAGAGGTTTTTGGATTTCGAAAGTGCCACCTCCAGACCCAGAGCCAGTTTTCTAAGTCTGTCAAAACGATAAAAAAAACAACTGTTTTTTGAGCAGGATCTGGTTTCACCGGAGATAAAAACATCCAGTGGAGTCGACGTATCAGATGTGCACACAGTGAGGACCGTGATGGTCCATAAGGAAACCTTAACCAGGATGGAGGAGGATGGAAACTGGGATCAGGTTTTCACAGAAAAAATAAAACTTCAGTCAAATAAAATTTCTTAACGCCAATCGCTTCCTGTCCATTTGATTTTGTTTATTTACTTTATTTAATGAATCTAATGATTTTTATTTAATCACTCCTGTTTATGCATTTACTTTTATAGAATCTAGTTCTCCTTTATTTTTTATTTTAAAAAAGGATCAATGAAAGTTGTTAATTTTAGTTATTCGTTTTTATTAAAGTATTCCAATTTAATTGCAGTTGATTTTATTCCAGTCTTCTGGTTTTTTTTTTACTGTCTTTAATTGTTTTGCAACAGGCTGGCGACATGTCAGGGTGTACCCCGCCTCACGCCTGCATATAGCTGAGAGTGGCTCCAGCCCACCCGTGACCCAATTGGATTAAACGGTACAGAAAAAGAATGAATAAATTTTTTATAAAATAATTATTCTATATTATTAAAAAAAATCAGTAAAAAAACTAAGAAATTAATTTGTAAAATCCCGAGTTAAGGGATTAAATCAAGGCTAAATATTCTCGTTTTTCAGTCTGTCAGGTTTATTTAGATGTTTAGAAGGGACACCAATATTACAAATGAAAAAAAAGGAAATTAATGTTTGGTGGATTATTCCTCTCTGTTCTGTGAAACAAAAAGCATGGCTAAAGATGAAGGCAGCGCCTCCAAAAATGTGCCAAAATCCCCAGAAATGTTGTCCTTATGGTGTCACTCTGCTGTAAGAAAGTTAAATTACCCTCATTTTAGTTTTTATTTTTGTTTAATTATAAAACTAATCTAAACCAGTCAGTTAGCTCAGGCTAAGTAGCCAGAAAAATGCTAACAGACTGAAACCCTGCAGCTTTTAGAAGGAAACCTGCTTATTGGACAGTTTCTCATCTTCCTCCCATCGGATGGAGATCCTTCTACCTGGTCAGGTAAAGGTGAGCTGCTAACTTCAGGTCAAATCGTTAAAAACAGTAAGAAAACACAGAAACAAACTAGGTGATGCCCTCTGCAGATGCAGGTGCCGCTCCAGCTTCTCTCACACTGATCAAACAGAGTCATGTGACATGCTTCCCATTAAACATGCATGCTGAGCTGAACACGGTGAGACTGAGCTGCAGTCTGTGCCTCTACAGGTGAGTCTCCTTGGTAACCATCAGGTCTGTGAGTGAGCTGCAGGACCACCAGAGTCTACCTCCTCCATCATCTGATCTGAAACCACAGCTGGTCTGGAGCCAGAACCTGTTCACCAGTACAGCATCCACCATTAACCCGCTGCTACTGGTCAGAACTTCCAGCAAACCACAGAAACAGGAAGTGACTTCATGTTTACCGTTTTTATTTTTTAACTGTTTTCACAAGCCTCAAGGTGTTTGGGTTATTTCCTGTTTCTGGGAAGAGGTTGGAGCCTTTCCAACCAGGTATAAACCACCAACAAGTGGTTCATTAAAGAAAATTAATAATCATAAACACAAACTTTTTTTAACGCTCTGTGGTTTCATGCCCGAAACACGCTGGATGCTAAACTACTTCCATTCGTGTTTAGCGTTTCATCGTCTGGGCCAAGTTGTTAAGAATATTTAATCTGGATAAAAGTTATCCGGATCGGATCAAATCTTGAAAACAGGTTGTTCAAAACTCAAAATTGGATTATGTAATCTGATTAGATCATATTCTCCAATCCAACCTTTTATCTGGATAAAACCTTCAGTTTGGGTTGTTCAAAGCTTTGGGGCAGGATCGGGATACATTTGATCCAGAAAAGCTGGATTATTCTGATACCAGAAGGAGACTGGATTCAGTGTGGATTCCAGGTGCAAAATATAAGAAAACTAATGTAAAACTGGTCAAATATTACATCTGTGTCATGTACTTTTATAAATACATCCCGTTTTAATCAGCTTTTGTGTTTTTTCAGTATTTACAAAGATGAATCAAATAAAGTAGACAACATCTCCCTGCCGAACTTGTACAGTTTAGTGAACAAATAATTACAAATAAATAAGAAAAAATTAAGTAATGTTCTAAATAATTTAATTACAAACAAAAATTTTGCTTTTATGTCTCATTAATAATTATTATAGTGACATACTTAAAGTAATTTTGAGCAATTGCATCTCCTTTGGCACCAGCAGTCAGTGCCTCATCCTGAGGCATTGCGGGAGGATTTTCTGAATCCCTTTAACGCACCTATTATCCGGATCTGGTAATCCTGAAATATCTGGATCTGGATCAGAGTTATCTGATCCGAAAATGCTTTGAACAACCAGGATAAAAGTTAGACTGATTACCTGATCCTCCATGAAAAAAAATAGGATTATCAAATCCGGATAACTTTTATCCAGATTAAATCTTTTTAAACAGGCCCCTGAAGATTCGTGCATTGAGGTAAATGAACGGGAATGCCTGCAGAAAGCTTCCAGAAACCAGCCAATCAGGTTAAAGCGAGGCCTTAAAGAGACAGGAGCCACAGCAGCTCGTTTCATGGTGAGCAGAGGAATCAGAAACATGAGGATGTTGAAGTTTTTCTGGTGGACTCCCAGAGCACAAACACAGAGGAAGAAACACTCCTCTTCTACTGGACGGACAAATACTCACAAACATGTTCAGTACTTTTCTTGTTTTGTCATGAAAATATAAAAATGTTTCCCCCCCCCCTCAGAGCGGGAGGAAGCGTCTGTGGAGGATGCAGGGAATGGTTACCACGGAGACGGGATGGAATTCAGACACACAAACAGGCACAAAGTGCAGCAGGTGAATCTAAGCTGCTGACACCAGGTAAACATTCAGTACAGTGATAGTGGGTGCGTGTGCTGTTACAACCAGGCCCTGATAAAAAGTTGACAAAGAAACACAGAAGGTTAAGAATCTGAACACCAAGAAGGCGTCTTACCTCGTTAAGCTGTCCAATCAGATTAATTAGTAAAGGAGAAGCATGGAGGGGATCAGGGAGATAACAGTCATCAGATTAAAGCCACAAAAATCTCACTCATTTCATTTTTCAGTTCTCATGAGTCCCCGTGGGCTCGCTGCGTGTTCACACCGACACACGACATGCAGGAAAACACACCCCAACAAACGACCCCAACGATGACAAACATGTCAGAAACAGGAAAAAATGGATCAACATTAATGGTGAAATGAAGCTAATGAGACTAAGCATGAAATGTTTTCATTGAAATCATTTTACAAAGTTTTTCTGACTCAGAACTTGAATCTTTATGACGCAATTTGACCCAAAGAAGCAATAGAAATACATCAAATCTGCACTGTCTCACCGATCAGATTATTGATGAGGAGACGTTTGCAGGTTCAAGGTGTTAGATCAATTCACAGCTGAAGAGTAGCGACTATTTTAAAAAACTGTCTTCTGCAGATTTGTGGAAAACATCAGCCATGTTATAAGAAGTGTGTCCTTTCACATTTCATAGAACTATAATTCACCAATTATGCTTTTTATTCCTTTTTTTCTGCATGTTAAAATATAAACTCAGCACAAAAAGCCAGTAAATAAGTGTTGGTGGACTATCCATTTGTTGTAACAATGCCTTTTCTGTTTATTTTTCTTTCAAACGGAGACACGTGTGTTAACAAAATGCACACAAATGTGCCTCTACCTTAAAGAAAAATAAACTGAAATAAAAGATTTTCAAATATTAAAAATTATTTATTCAATTTATTTCATGTTCACATGAAAAGTTATGTAGTTACATGTTACTAACTTAACAACTTAGCAGCTTTAACTAACAGCTGATCGAGGTGGAGAGAAAGTACAAAAACATTTCCAACACACAATAAATAAAAACACAGATACTGCTGCGCGCACAGACCAAGTTTCGTGTAAAATGAAAGTAACTCATTTGTCTGTCTGTGCTCATTGCACAGACAGACACAGACGACCCCCCCCACAGTAATCCTAACCCCCCGTCTCACACTAAAACAAACTTTTTTTCTCATTCTCGCTTCTCGTGGAGGATGGAACAAGCTTCCGTCGACATGGGGCAGAGTTAGGGAAGGCAGGGCTCATTACAGCACAACAGCAAATGGGCGGATTTCTCCTTTAAAGAGTGTAAAAGAAATGTTTCAATCCTAATTAATTTAAACTCATTGGTTAATTTCTATGACTGCCTCTAGAAATACTCAGAGAACATGTAAAAGGTAAAGAACCGGTCCTGACTTTGAGGTTTTATTTAGAGAATATCCATCCAGAGTTGCAGTTCAGAAACACCATCGTTATACGGACGGATGGATGTATGGATGGATGGATGGATGGATGGATGGAGAGTGAGACAGACTCTGAGGAACTCCACATCGCTAACTTTCTGCAAATGGAGGGTGAAAACACTGCGAGTGTGTCTGGGTGAGTGTGTACTCACTATGTATAATGGATTAGCCCTGAGGGCAGCCCGCTAGCAGGCAACCCGAACACACACACACATACATGCACACGCACACAGCCATTCCCTGTTTTGGCCCATTAGCTGGGGGGGAAGATCTATAATGTATGTCTGTCTGTGTGTGTTTGGGTGTGTGTTAAGGTAAGTAACATCCATTAGTAACTTTCTGCTAATAAAAACAGGTAAGCACACACACGCTGCACAAAAAACACACTGCAGCTGTTAGAGGCTTGTATTATTATTTTCATCACTCCTCCTCCTCTTCCTCGTCCCTCCTGTAAAACCAGTAGCTGATCATCTGATAACCTGAGTGTCCACAGAGTCATGTTTTCACTGCTTAGAGGGGACACAGTGCCAGCATTTCTACTCATTGATCAGTCACTCCTGTCTCTTTAAGGCCCCTTCTGTGCCCACTCTGCTCTGATTGGCTGCAAAAACAATAACAACAGCAATCATTTCATGTCCCTTCTGTGTTTTGTTTTATGAAGATGATTCATGCTCCTGAATTGCAACAATATGACCAAGAAGCAGAACGCTGACGACTGAGATTGCAGCTGAAGTGCTTGGGGATTTAATGGTTTTATGTCAGTGAGAACACCAGAAAACTGGGTCCGAGCTGGAATATGTGACCTTTATGCAAGTCCTAAACCTGAGAGAATAAACCCTAACCTTGAAGGAATGTTATTAACCTGAAAAAAAACCTCCTGAACCTTAAGGAATAAGTCTTAAGACTGAAAGAATAAGTAATAAACCTGAAAGAATCTCATAAAACTTAAAGAATAAGTCCTAAACCTGAAGGAATAAGTCCTAAAGCTGAAGACTAAATTTTGTTAAATATTAAGAAACACAGTCATTTTCAAACAGCAGCTCTTACCTGTTTGTTTGTTTTTTAAAATGAAGGTGGTTAGTTTTCTACTCTACTGCGTATTTCTACTACTGTTTTACTGAATTCAGTTTTCCCACTTAATCATTTTGTTCATTTCACATGCCGACCAGGTCTGTTTTGGTCCTGTCATGTCTTCCATTGAACATAACATCTTTAATCTTTTCTGAAACAAACTTTGGGTAAAACAAACAGTGCCATAACATAAAGTAAGATATTACATTATGTTGATTACGTTAACAGGCGTGCATAGTAAGGAAAATTTCCAAAAGTTCCAAAACAGGTTTTTATGCATAACATTCACATTTGGTGTAATCTGCTCGTCTTGAACGGAATAAAATTTTTTGATCAGAATGAATCTGATCAGGTCAGAATCTTGTATTTGGTATTTTTAATTTTTATTCCAATCTAGAATTGAATCTGAATTTTTATGTCCATGTAAATGTAACTTGTAATGCAAAAACACTATCTTAAATTTTTAGAAATCAGAAGAATGTAAAGGACTCTTTATAAAAAAGAAAGGTATAAATGTTGACATAATGCATGTAGATACTCTACTGTAAATTACCAAAGACCGCAAACTACTTGGTGGTCTAGATTTAGGAACCTTTTCCATCAAGATATGAGTGGTGGGATTGCAGAAGCCAACCAGACCTGTTAAAACATGTGGATCTCCATGTCTAAAAACCAGAACCAGAGCATCTAGTCTGTCTGATCCATGAGGGAACAGAGCTGATCAGTGAAAGCAGGGCTTGAGTCCAGGTTTGACTCAGCAGGATTCAGTCATAAACTGGTAAAGATCTTGTGAGTGTGTGATGGTTTATCTTCCCGGTCTGCCTCACCTCGTACTCCTCTTTAAAGCCGTACCCCTCTGCACACTTCATCTGGGTGATGTGCTGCAGCAGGTCGGCCACTCGGATGGCTGGATGCAGCTGTCCCGTCTGATAGGGCAATGCTTCACGTTCCGACTCCCGCTGCTTGTAGTGGGACTGGACCAGGCTACTGGTTTCACTGGTCATAGTGTGACTGTCATCTAAAGGAAGAACAGTAGGAAAGAGAGGCGATATATCAGATCTGGTCTGGACTACACTGCGCACGTGCAGTAAAGATGTAATGGAGTCAGGTTGGACTGGACCAGGCGGATAACTTCATTTAATAACAGAACTGAACCGATCCGGTCGGATCTCTGTGTAATCTGCAACATAGAGCAACACCAACGGCTCAGCTGTTCTGATGAATGTGTGTTCTGGACAGACTCTGAACACATGACGTTATTTGATCACAACAGAACATTCATACTCTCTAAACCCTTTCAAACAAAGATCTGAGGCAAGTTGTACATGGTATGAAGCATTCACATCTCTTCAGGGGTTCAGGAGTCCCTCAAGGTTTAGGAAATGGCCCCTGGTTGTATTAACCACCTACTTGATTCTGGTTATCCATAATCAAGCATCTGACACTGCTGCTATGCAGATGACACCTAACTGTACCTATAAGTCTCACCTTATCCCCTAACGGTCTTGCCATGAACCTCAGCTTCTCATGGGTGGAGGGACACCTCTCCATAACTGAACTATTGATAAACATAAACCATAAACCAAAAATTAAACCATCCCTTTAGTTTGTGCTGGCTGATGACTGTTTGTCTTCTGTATGATAAATTATCCAATATGCAATTCAGTTTACCTCCACTTCTCTGTACCGACTTTGGCTCTCAAACTTAAACCCCTACAGATGATCCAAAACCCAGAATAGTGTCTTCTTTCCCATCAACCATAAAGGTCACATGATGCTCCCTCCTCACTGACATCCTCTGGCTGCCTGAATCAAATTCAGTAAGACCTCTGAGTCTTCAGCAGCTGTTTAAACTCAGTCATACAGAATTTTGTTTCTTCTAAACACCTATGTTCCTTCCATATGTTATACTATATTATGTTTCATTATGGTTTTAACCTATTAAATAACAGCTTCCACCAGTAAGATAGGAAAGAAGCAAAACAAGGGGTGAAATGTTGTTGAGATTCTGCCAAGTAGGAGGCTCATTTAACATCTCCAAAAAACATATTTTTAATATCAAGTTGTCCTGAATATACAATCTGATTCAGTTTAAGCATAGTTAAATCCAGTTATTATTTTTCAGTTATAATCCAATTCAATCAAACTATAAGGACTGACCTTTTAACTTTCATTTAATGCCTGTGATCTATTTGTGTAGTTAAATTCTCACCAAATTCTTACTCATCAGTTCAAATAGAGCTAATCATTAAAAAAACTGACTTTCTAAGGAAAACAAAGCATAACATCAAGTCTTCTGTGCAAATCACTGTTGAACAAAAGTGGAAACCAGTTTCACAAATCATTACTAAACCAGATGATTTTCAAAGTTGCTCAGATTTGGTTTCATTGTCTGTGGCTGAGGTTGTGTTTGAAGCAAAACTCATGATCTTCAAGCTCTGTAGATTCCTGTGATACAAGTCATGTTAGAAAACTGGTCATACAGTACATGTGTGACAATGCAGGTGAAAATTATTACCATAAGTGATATGGAAATAAAGACCAGTCTAAGGAAAGTCTGAGCCAGATGTGACAGAATAAAACCATTCAGAGTCTATCCAGAGCTAAACTATTTGTTACTAACCTTTCCAATAACAAGACCTGGTCCAAATCCATGCCTACAAAGCTGTTGCCATGAAAACACAGATGAATGGCACACAAACGTCACGTGACATCAAACCACATGTCTGGAGAGAGAATGATGATGATTCTTTTCACACTGCTGCCTACTGATAATTTAGTTGAAAGTTTCAGTCCCAGTTTATTTTCCCAACCAAGATCAGGGTCTTCACAACCCAAGAACTGGTCTAAACCTTGTACAAAGTGGCCAGAGTACTGGTCCAGATCCGGTTCAGGTACTTGTCAGGATCCAGTACACTATGGCCTGAGTACTGGAACAGAAGTACCCAGTCCGGCTGTATACTGGTCCAGCACTGGTCCGGGTTCTTAGAGCTGCAGTGTGAAAAGAGCAGAGTTCAGAGTCCTGGAACAGAACAAACCTCTTTGGTAAACTGGTTCTAAAACTGGACCTCTGGCCTTTAAATACCCATCCAGGACTCTGACGTGAACATTTCAGCAGAGACTCGGCGGCCATACCTTCCACTAAACTCTCTAACTCTGTTCTTATTGGCTAGCCTGGGGGCTGACTGACCAATCAGAAACTCTCTGTCCTAAAGAGCCCAACCAGTCATGATGAGATGGGCGATGAAATGAGGTGGTTTGTGATCGGACAGATAAAGCAACCACTGTGAGGAAAAACAACAACCAATCAGAAGAGAAAAGATGCTGAAGCCTGATTGGCTCTCGGTGAAATGGTGGGAGGGGCTGATATTGTGACGTCACAATTCCACAGAGGGTAAAATATGAGGCTTTGCTAACTGATGACATCACAGGGGATGGTGGGTGTGGCTCCATGCGCAGTGGTGACAGACACCCCCCAACATAAGCCCCCCCATTTAGCCCCAAACTTAACCACTTACCATTAATGGGCACTTTACACAGAGAAAAATAGAAGAGAGGAAGAAGAAGAGAGGAGACACGAGATAAGCACAACTTTAGCTTAGGTTTTAGCCTGGACTCTAGCTACTTCTAACATAGCTAGCATGAATCAAACACTGTAGTAACTCTATTTGGAATGAAGACAGCTAGCAATGAGCTAGGCTAACCTGGCTACCTGCACTTTGATTGTTGGACTCGGCTAACATCAGCATCCCTGGCCCGCAGACAGTTTAGCTAGCCAGAGTAGAGAGGGAGCTCAATGGACTGTTTGGTTTTAGCATTCCCTTTCCTTTGCCTGGGTGTTTAACTAGCCTTGTAGCATTTCAGAGCAGGTTATTGCTAAAGCTAAAGCTAAACCAGTGACAAGTGTTTAAGCATTTGTAAGAGAGATGTCTGTTAGGCCACTCAGAGTGGTACAAAAAAAGGGAGATATCTTATTTTTACATGAGCAAATAAGTAAACAAAACAAACAAAACAATAAAAAGCCTTTACTGGTTTATTTCTCCTAATGTGTGTTCACACTTACAGTTTTCCTGGTTCAGACTAAAGAATTTCCAAATTCTGAATTCTATTTTGGCATTTTTACATAGTAACAATTAAAAAACATTATGTCCTGATTGGATTCCTCAGTGGACGTTACAAACTTCCAAAACAATGCTAAATGTCTGGATAAATATGTTTATCGGGTTTACGTTAGCCCTTCATGCTGCTGTCAAGAGTTCTTCATAAATTTTGAACATTTGCGGTGGAAAAAATACCAAGAACAAGAAAAATTTCTCTTTGTTTAAATATCTGTAATCATGCATGTTCAGTCAGTATGGACAACCGTTCCCTCATGGATCGGCTCTACAGCAGTTCCTCCTGTGTTTGCTTTAAACCTACTTAACCTGTCAAGTGTGATCACACCTTAATGTGGGATCATTCAGAAAATAAAATAGCTTTAATTTTTTTTGTGTACATTTTCTAAAATTGCTTTTTTGAGATGCTGAGTCAAAGGCAGCAGGGTTTTTATCCTAAAATGAAAATGCATTTCCACTTCCCTAAAAACTAAAGGTTCTTTTAGCTTTTCTTTTGTTTCCGGTACATGAACTGCTACAAAAATGATAGTATATTAAAAAAAGAAATTAGCTTTCTGTCATTTTTTTGTAATGGCAACAAAAAACTGTTAGGCTAGACCTCTACGTCTTCCTTTGCATCAAAGCTTATCAAGGTCTGAACCTGGTAGTCTGTACATGAACATGCATGAACAAAACCAGAATAACTTATATTTGCAGCTGCAGATTTCTTTGTTAAAAAAGCTATAAAATGTTTGAAAAACACTGAAAGACCGGTTTACAAGAATTATGTTATGATTCATGTCAAACTGCGCTAAACAGGACGGCCTCCAAGTCTTCACTAATCCACCTTTTAACTCTTCAATTCAATTCAATTCAACTTTATTTGTATAGCGCCAATTCATAACAAAGTCATCTCAAGGCGCTTGACTCAACTCTTCAAACATTTCAAAACTAAGAGAAACACTTCTGCTGTTGTGTCTAAGAGATTTGTTTCTAAGGGTTGGACTTGAAAAGAAGGTTTGAGGAAGATCCTCCTCTGAGGATAGCCATAGTCGGCTCCATCGAATGATTGGATCTGTACAATTACATCATCTCTACTTGGTTTCCATTGTTATCTTTTACATGAAGTTATACTGACACCTGTGGAAATATCCTACCCCACAACCTAACACTGAGGATTAAATCCTGGCATCTGGACTCAGCTGCATTTGAACTCAACATCTCTACAGATCGCTCCAGCTGCACCGGTTTGAGCATTTTATTATGTAGCTAAATGAACTGTCCAACACGCCCGGTGCAGAAACATCTAAACGCATTTTTAAATCTTGTGTGCACAAGATCCCAACCAACATGCAGATGTGGGGTTGTGGGCAGTAAACGGTTTGAAAAACGGGCCCCATGTGGATTTGATTCAGGATCAGGGTGGGTGATGGGTGGGTCCCACATCCTGATGGTCCATCTGTGTTTTACATTTCCTGTAGTGATCCAGCTGGGACCCAGACATGGAGCACAGGTACCCTGGTTTAACCAATGTGGGGCCCATCTACACATGTCGGTTGGGATGGAGCCACATACATTTTCTACAAAACTGCCTATGGATGTTCTGTAAATTCACAGTTTGGGTTTGTTAATCCAAAAAAAACTGACTGCAACATCAGTTGAAGCAGTTAATGTAATCATCACCTTTTTTCATGCAACCCAAAACTGGAAATTTACACAACCTCAATTACTTGATGTCTTTCTTATGATTAAAAAAGGAGATTTATTACTCCGTGGTGGGTGCATCCTGCTGCTGTTCCACTGGCCACTGATCGATTAACTAATTTAGTCATTTCAAGTAGCTGTTTTCACATTTTACACTAATTATGTACTTTAAAGAAGAAATGAGGAAAATTAAATTTACTTCACATTACTGTGATTTTAAATCACCTAATAAAAAAAAATCCACAAACATCTGCAACTCCCAAGAATCTAAACCAAGATGTTCAGAGAGGAAAGACCTCCGCTGTTGTTTTTGTGTTTGCTTGTCATCCTCCCCCCAGTCCACGTGGGCGTGTTGTGTCCATGCAGAGGTTGGAGGACAGACGTGACGTCAACACGACACGCAGGAATGTTGTGGATGCGGGGATGGAGTGGAGCCCACCGTTATTATAAAAAAAATTAATATAACTAGGGTGAAAACTAAGAAACAAAAAAAATAAAAATGTTACAGGAGTAGGTTAAAAAAAAGGAAAGGGAGTCTTAAAATCTAAATAACAAACAAAATGATAAAATTAATAGATGTAGTTCCAACAAATAAAAATATATATCTGTAAAAAAAAACTAAAGAAAACAAACTTAAAACAAGAGTACTGAAGGGTGACAGAAATAATCATAAAAATTAAATAAATATGACTACAGATGTGGATAAACAACACATTTAAAAAAGTATTAATATCTTTTAAAAAAAAGAACCAAAAGCAGCTGAACGAGAAGCAAGCAGGGATGGATGGAAGCCACAATATCACTCTCTTTCTCTCTTTCTTTTAATCTTTCTCACCTGTCTGTCCACTTCCTGTCTGCCTACTTCCTGTCTGCCTATCTGTGCTGTCAGATGTTCTGCCTAGAGAGGAAAAAAAGGAAAAAAGCCTCACCCAAAATGGCCGTTGGTACGAAGGGGTCTGCCATCAGGACACGTCAGCAGCAGAAGGACAGACAAGAAGGACAGAGGAAAAAGAGGAGAAGGAAACAAGTCAGCGCCCAACATTCCTGCTGGGCCAACTGGGCTTGAAGTCGGCTGAATGTCAATTAGAAGTCGGATTAATATCGGTTGAATGTTAACAGAGAGTTTACTGAAACTGGCTGAATGTTGGCTAAATGTCGAATGAATGCAGGCTGAGAGTCTGTTGGTGGCTGAATGTCTGCAGAAAATCCTCTGAATTTAATGTTAGCTGAAGGTCTACAGTATGTCAGCTGAAAGTCTACTGAATGTTGGCTAAAGGCCAGGAGAATGTTGGCTGAAAATCACTTAAATGTTTGCTGCATCTCATCTAAATGTTTGAATCTTGACTGAAATTTGAGTAAATGCTGGTTGAACATGGGATGTGCATCAGCTAAATGTCCTGAGTAACTAAATGTTGGCTGAATGATGGCCAAAGGTGGTTGTATTTCGACTGAGAATTAGTTGAAAGCCCCTGAATGTTGGAGTAATGTCAGCTGAATGTTGGCTTTATGTCGGCTTAATGTTGGCTGAGTGTTTGAGTGATTATGACTGAATGTTGGCCAAAAGTGATAGTATTTTGGCTAAAAAGCAGTTAAAAGTCAGTTAAAAGTCCTAAATACTGGCTGAATGTTGGTTGAATATTGGCTGAATGCTGGCTGAATGTAAGCTGAATTTTAGCAGAATATTAGCTGAATATTGGCTTAATGCTGGCTGAATGTTGGTTGAATATTGGCTGAATGCTGGCTGAATGTTGGTTACACATTGGCTGAATTCTGGCTGAATATTAGCTGAATATTGGCTTAATGCTGGCTGAATGTTGGCTGAATATTGGCTTAATGCTGGCTGAATGTTGGCTGAATATTGGCTGAATGCTGGCTGAATGTTGGCTGAATGCTGGCTGAATGTTGGTTACATATCGACTGAATGCTGGCTGAATGCTGGCTGAATGTTGGTTACATATTGGCTGAATGCTGGCTGAATGTAAGCTGAATTTTAGCAGAATATTAGCTGAATATTGGCTGAATGCTGGCTGAATGTTGGCTGAATATTGGCTGAATGCTGGCTGAATGTTGGTTACATATTGGCTGAATGTTGGCTGAAAGTTGGTTGAATATTGGCTGAATGCTGGCTGAATGTTGGTTACATATCGACTGAATGCTGGCTTAATGCTGGCTGAATGTTGGCTGAATGCTGGCTGAATGTTGGTTACATATCGACTGAATGCTGGCTGAATGCTGGCTGAATGTTGGCTGAATATTGGCTGAATGCTGGCTGAATGTTGGTTACATATTGGCTGAAT